>JANTPX010130743.1:410-10599 GCA_024757885.1 Apantesis nais | reverse complement strand
CAATAATAACAATTACTCAGCGATTTTAATCAATCTTAAATGTAAACATAGTGCTTTACATAATCGCATATAAGATTTAAATTGTCTATACAACACTGGCTTAGCATCGTCACGAAAGACTTCGTAATCACCGTCACGATTCTGCTATCGTTATGTAATCATTAAAATATTGCTCACAATGGATTACCACCTTTACATACATAACATAAACAGAAGTTAATTATATTTGTGTTTAGTAAATAATGTAATATCATTCTATTCGTAATTTAGACGCAAACTTGGCACAACTTGTTGTATGCAGATTAACAGCTGCCGAAAAAGAGATTTATATTTATATATATTGATTATTATTTATAGAACATAAGATAAATAACAAATCCATTCGTTTAATATGTTGAGCTAAGCGGATCCTTGATGATGCAATTGAACAACTCTATCGCAGATCTAGAATAATCTTAAATAGTAATCCCATGATAGAACCATTTCTATCATGAAGATGTTAAAAAAAAAACAAAATTAAAGTTTTATATTTACACAAACGTTACTGTCTTAATTTAAGACATTATAAATTTCGGAGTGCCTTTAAAATAAAATGTATTTATATGCCTTGGTGGTTATACGTAATTTAATTTAAATGGACACGCATACCGCAGTAAAATGCTTGTTGTATACTGATGGTTCGACAAAAAAATCGCAACGACCATGTACTTAGATTACGCAAGTAAGCAAGGTGCCGTTAGAGGGGCCATAAGGGTTCACGTTGACCTTACACCATTAATAACGGTAGTACTTTTGACCATGACAAACGAAGTTGTTTTGTACTTTATAGAACTTACTACTTAATTAAGTTGTAATAAAACCTTGACGGTTTATTTATTCAGGTGTTCAACGCTTTAATACTCATTTGTTTCAGTTAATTCATAGTTCTTTTTTTCTTACATGTTATTATTTGAACAATGTCTTAGGGCTTTATTTTAAATAGAGAATAAGAGAACGCTTCGATTCCTTTTTCAATTTCTAACTCCCGAACTTTGAAGAAAAAAACCTTTAGACAATACAAGAAAATCTCTCCTACCAAAAAAAAGGCTCACTTTCCGACTCCTCCGCGTAGTCTGAGTAAACTCACTACTAGACTGCTATTGGCGAGACAAGCTGCCATTTTAGACGTAACGAAACTATTCATCTGTAATGTGTAGCACTGGCCTGCTGCGTAGAGAAGTCACGAGGCAAAGCATAACACTCACTATATGCACTGTCAATAAAAATATCTATCACGGTTTCGTGTACACATTAATTAATGTGCAAATAAAATCTGTTTAAAATATTTGGTTTAGAAAAGAGTTAAACTAAAATTTTAAATATAATTCTATTTTTTTTTCTAAATAAAATTAAGTCTATAAGACAATTTTGAGAGCAATGACTTTACTTTATAGTAATTATATATTTTTTATATAAAACAAACAATAAATCCTGCTTTAGATTTGCGAATCGCGGCTTTCCGCATCCCTGTGTCTGCGGCGCCGGCGCATCAAGTTCGTCGACCCGACGCCACGGTGTTATTGAACGTACCATAACAACACGCACACATACAAAACGTAGTACGTACGCGACCACACTCATGTGTTGAATAGTTATTAAATGACTACTGAACCTAAAGCTTAAACAAAGCTTCAGATTTACTGTGTCAATTTAATTTACAAAGTAAAGTGTCGGTTATTAAATATTATTATTATAAGCGACGCAGTCTTTATCTTATTTTTAAAGATTCGTCTCGCACTAGGAATAATCCTTGTGTCGCAGGGGACTTTACAAACTTACATGAATCAAACACAAAGAACACCCTGACTCAGAACAACAATTTGTGGTCCACACTGTGTTGTCCCATGTGGGGATAGAACCCATAACACTAAGCACAGTAGGAAGCGGCGAAGTGACCTCTCCAATCACTACGTTTATCAGTCGATGACAACGACAACTTCATATCCAATTAAATTACCTACCTCAATGCAAAAAAAATACAATAGCTTTATCAATAATATTTGTATAAACCAGAGCACTCTCTGCTTTACTTATGTAATGAATAATGACAAACCAATTAAATATAATCACTCGCAAATACAATAAACAAACTCGTGAATGCAAGCTATCGTATAAAATTGATCAAAAAAATTATCTTTAAATGTAAAACAATTAGTTATGACGTAAAAGTAAAGTGCGTCACTACGATGACGAGGTGCCGACATTCCACAGATTGCGTAAAAACGTATTGTACGTCCGCGGCCTAAAGCCCACGACCGCGGTAGCTCAAATTAACGGTACTATGACAGCAACTCCTTTCGCGAAGCCTCATTCTAAATTCAAATAACGCGTACGCTGTTTGTCAACCAACAAAAGTGTTTTGAACGAGACGTTGTTATGATATTATTTGTCAATAACCTTTTCGAATACTAGAAAAAACAAAACTAACAATTATATATATAAATAACCTGGTTTATTGCGCATTACATGCTTAACAGCGAATAGTCATGTACCGTTATATTATGTAAATGACGAAATGTGTCAAGTTTGTAGAATAACAAGGATTGTTATCAATATATACGCGCAGGTACACCAATATACAAGACCGGAAACTTGAGCAAAACACCGTTTCGGAACGCTAGTTATACCCTAAAACGTAAGCGTTAGTTCATCGACCTTAGTTTTTATCCGCACGGATATATTTGTTACAACTGTAACAAACAATTAATCTAATTGCTAAATTTATTGGGTATATTTCAAACATAAAGTATTTTTGAAGTAAATTAATTGGATTTTATATAACCTAGATTATCTTTAATAGTACTTTATTACTTTCATGTTTTCATATAATAAGAAAAGAGATCGTTTCATTGTGAACAGTTATTAATATCTTTTGAAATAAATAAAAGAGTAAGCCGTTATTTACGTTCTATTCTATTCACCTTAACAGTGGACATTGACTGGATCATTTTCGTTGTCATCAGATGGTTTTAAACTCACAAATAAGTATAGTTAGCATAGAACAATTACGTAGTACGAAATATTTTCTTTGTCGAAGATGTGAACCAGACCAGTAACTGAATAAGCATTCAGTTATTCAGTTCAGTGGTCATCTCAAAAATTACCACTTAAATTGTTGACGATGGACTTAGATTACTTTTACCCGACATTTACGAGGGCGGAGCCACGTACAAAATCTAGTTTCTTATAACTATAATATCAGTGTTACAAAACAAAAGAACGCGCACATTACAGGCTTGCTTAATTTTTGTAATTGACTGTTTTATGCTAATGCTAATGCTACACAATACTAAACGATTTGTATTTTTGTAATATACCGTTAGAAATCGAAAAGTGTGTCTTACGTTTCCTATTGTGTAAATCATCCTAAACATTATGGAAATGTTTATGATGAGTTTACAAACAAACACCGCGTCCCTCTCTTTCACAGTTGAACTAAAAGAGATAGAAATACAAGCAAGCTTTGACGACGCGGCCAGAAAAGGTTGTTCAACTTCCTTTGTAAATTCACCGTGAAAAAATACGGCATTGCAATTTTCTTAGATACTTTGGAGCTAAATTGCTGTGCACTACGATAACCCCGTGTTTTTGAGCGTAGAAAATACATTATCTTCATTTATGATAATTATTCGTTATAAATTATACCTAAATAAGAATCGTGTTATAAATTTATAATTACACATTTATTTCTGTCCAATTATAAGTGTGATGACGGACGAATAATACGGAGTATCACCAGTCACCACCCCTATATAGCCCGTGGGTGTTGCAAGAGCCGACTAAGGGAGCAAATTAGCAAGTCAATAGCACTTGGAAGAGAAGGAACACTTGGCACAAACCTGGCAGTCTGACCAGCATGGTATAGGCAAAACCTCATTTCTAAGGATAGACCTAGGTGCCGCAATGATCTATTAAAGGCTGTTGATGATAATGATTATTGATAATTGTCTCTGTATGTGACTTGGAACACAAATGTAAGTTTGGCTTAGACTAGTTTATATTCAGATATGTAAGATATTTTACTATGCTAAATAGTGCAAACGACATGGCGATCAACGTCTACGTGTTAGTTTCGTCACAATGTTCTTTTTTTAAAATAATATATAAAGTAAGGGTCATTACACACTAATATATTCAATATTGTTTGTGTACTGACATCATAAAAATAAATAATTACACAAATAATAACTTTAATACCCAATTATTAAAAATAACGAAGTATTTTTCCTTACGTAACAACAATTTAATGAAAAATACAAATATTTAATAAATTAGTTCATAATCAAACGTAATTACTTAGTGTTGTAACCTCTAAGAAGGAACATGTATAATTCATCATAATTATAAGTCCAATTGAAGAAAGTTGTATAATTACAAATTTTTACACTTCGACGCCTATAAATACCGTTGCTCATATCCTCCGATGTCTATTACTACTACTTATATACGATATAATAACTACTTATATATCTCCATGTTACATTACAAAAACATATGAAAACATACTAATTATTGGAAAAAAATAGATTGTCTGTAAAGTGGTTTACAAATTTTTACACTTCGACGCCTATAAATACCGTTGCTCATATCCTCCTATGTCTATTAATACTACTTATATATGATATAATAACTACTTATATATCGCAATGTTACCTTACAAAAGCATATGAAAAGACGCTAATTATTGAAAAAAATAATGGGTTGTCTGTAAAGTGGGTTTACGAACGGTAGTTTCAGTGATAGCATTATAAAGAAACATTGATGAAAAATTGTATATTTTGATGAATTGAACTATTATCAATGGCTTTCGTCGAAGTATTGCAGAAGGACGCTTGACCCGATCGCGCCTCTCCGTTGCACGTTCAGGCTCAGGTGGAACGTGATTTATAAGATGTTGTAACGTCAAAAACTGATAGATCTAACGGCACCTCCCAAACCAAAATTCATCAAGTCGTTAAGATTATAGAGGGCTTAGTATTAGTTTATTTCACTTCTACTCGTTCATCACGGTGAACGCGTTTGGCGCTGCGATTCGTCCGAGGTGAAATCTCCGCCAATCACAACCAAACGTACACACTATCGAAAGCGAATTGATATCAAATAAACGCGCACTTGAGCCTCAGAGCTACCCAAAACTACTCATAAACAGACAAGCTATGATAGACGAGGACAGACACTAAGGACGCAAGGATGTTATGGGATTCATAACCCTGGCAATCCTTCGTCGCTTAACTGAGTTTTTGCAGTAATAAACAACTCGTGCACAGACTGTAAAAATGTCACTATAAATTATCATGGTGTCCTACACTGGCTGCATCGTAAAACTTATTGTTTTGTTGAACAAATTGATCATGGAGTAAAAAACATAAAAATCTAGACCGTTCGTGTTATGAAATATTTCATTTTTTCTCTTATAAGCTTTGATTAATATAAAAAAAGTCTTCACACTTAGTACACTTAAAAGTTATTAGTATTTAGAAACTCTACGTACCTGGTTGGCGATACAAGGCATGCCCTTATTACGTAAATGGCACCAGTCTTCAAAATGCATACCTGTTTAACACCTATGTCTACCCTTAAAAAGAAGGTTCCAACGGTAATAAGAAAAAAACTAACTACAACGCCTAACTCCTTTTCTGTGTAAACAGCACGCTTTATAACCGAGCCTTAATTCAAATATACAATGTATATCGTACCTTGTCACGAACAGATTCTATTTTTATTTTAGATTTGTTGAAAGATCCTTTTTATTGTAGAATCATGGCGCCACTTTCGTCAATCGATTCTTTAACATAAAATTTCCTGGTTCTCTTGGATCTGCGTGTATCTAGGCCAACACTAAGGAAAGCCTTCGCAGCCAAGCACTTTCTCTATTATTTACTTTCTTACTCATTTTCATCATTGAGACCATGTTAATGCATACTTTTTGCGTTCTGCAGCATTAGGTGCACATAAATTATAATCCTACAGCAGCCTCCAGTAGGCTATGAAAATATTTAGATAAATTGAGTTCTATAAAAGAAAAAGTCCCTTTATATTCTCACTATTTCTTCTCTGACATGTTGTAATATATCTTTACTGACTAAAAGCAAATTACGCAAACTGGCTTAGAATTCAGCTAGTCTTGTGTCCAGTCCTTCCCGCTGTCATACCAGCGGGCGATTATTTTAATGAGCGGTCATTTCGTCCTTAGAATAATTACTTGCATACCAAACAAAATGCATAAGAAAAAAATAATTGCCTCTACGTTTAAATTTATGATATACTTTTACTATTTATAAAATATTAATAAAAGCATATTTTGTTTCCAGGTAAGCGTCTCCGATTTATGATAATACTACTTTTCCAGGGCGGTATGTATAATGTTCAATTATGGGCTTATAATGTAGACGTCATACTAATATATTAAAACTACCGTGAGATTTTTTACGTGCCCCATATTGTTTATAGTTTTTTTACTAGAATATTTTGGAATGTCTATTTTTTAATAACCTAATAAAGAAATAAGTATTCGAATGATTCGGTTCGAGAAAGGATAATCTCTCATGTAGGTCCATTAAATTCTAATTCAGTACAATTACAACCCTTCCCTCCATAATTTAGTACAAATCGTTCTAAAATAATCTTAATATCGCTTGTACCTAAAGCTTGAACCGTCGTTTGGTCAATTTAAATAAATGACGACCAATAGAATAATCACGGCTATCTCCAGAACTAAAAAAACCTATAGAAATTCGGCGATTTGGATGGAAAATATTATTATCCCGAATGAAAAGATTCAACTATCTTCTATACGATTAGTATTACGAATGGCAAAAAAGCCTTATAAAGGTTAATCTACGTCAAGGCATTATTTTAGTATTATATATTCATCAAAGGCCCTGGATTCATACTCATCCTGGCAAATATTGCAAACAGTCTTGTTGTTCTAAGATAACTAAGTTTCTTTTCGTTCCAATAAACAAAACAGTTTCACTTATTTAGTAATACTAATAATATCGACATTTATGTGATTATGAACTCCTCGTCCGTAAGCTCCTAAGTCTACAAGTGTCCTACATCAACACCTACTGTTTTTATTTCTAAGTTTAGTTAGGTCAAACCCAGTAATGAGTCACAAATTGTATATAAACATCTTTCTTATACCCACTAGCTACTAAACACTTCACAGTTTGCGCAACCTATTTAACATAGAACCTATGTTTAATATTCATTATACAAATGCTTCTACTTTTTTTCTCTGTGTCTACTTAGTACGCATTTGTTTTTTGGACTGTATCATCAGGAGTGTGTGAAAGGAAAAGTCGTGAAGAGCTTGTTGAAAAACATAATTTTTTGAGTCAAGTCAACCCTTGGGTTGTATATCGATTTGATTAGTTTCGGGCCTCTAAATAGCAAATACACTTAGCTTTAACTTTTTTGGCTCTTTAAATAAACTAAGTGCCAATATTACATTTTAAAAGACCCATTTAAGGATCTGGTCCTTTTTTTCCCACGTCTCTGTTCTATTTCAGTCTAAATACCCTGATAAACAGTTCAAGGGCTATCGTATTACCAGACAAGTGGGTCAACATGACTATTGAAGGGCATTTACGATTATTTTTCGTTCCACTAACCTCATTTATAAATCCTTTGACATGATAAAAATTTCTTCCTCGTTTGGAACTGTTATTAAGTAATCTTTTGGACATTACGCTCAGAAGATTGATGTTAGGAATTTTGAGGGTTAATTTGGACTGCATTTGGTTGTATGGAGATGAAGATGCATTATAGATATATTCTTTGTCCCAAAGTTGCAAAATCAAGAGACAGCTCTTGTTGTAAACCAGATTAGATTCAAGTTATAATTATTTCTGTCCATAAGTATATTACGCCTAGAAGTAGTATTTCAAATATTACGCTGATAATGTTATAATATATAAGAATATTCTATTTAATCTATGTGTGAATTAATGAGAACGAGTACGTTTATTTTAGAATGTGTTTAAAACTGTGCAGTCGTCTTCAGACAGCTGAATACAACAATTGATGATGCAATTAAGTATTAAATGAGTATCAATTGTGTTTTCGATTTTGTTAGCTCGTCTGTAGACAATTAACGATCAAAAGTCAACTACGTTAACTTTGTCTTACTTCCAAGAACAGCAATTACTCCAGTCTCGATCGAGGTGTCTTATTAGATGGGGAGCGATCACGCCAACACAACGTGTTCTAAGAAACCTTACAAAAGACTTATTAAGCAAAGTGTCAGTTTCTTTCCACTCTAGAGATTGAAAGAGATGAAATACATCCCTGTCTCCCTCAGTTACTATTCGAGGGCGCTCGTAAAGCGATTTTGAAACCCACAAAAAATTGTTTTGGTTTTTTCAATACGGGAACGGAGCTGTTTAAAAAGCGACGCTCGTCTTATTGGAGATTTTGTACTATGTCATAAATAAACTACTACGCGACTCGTAGTTTTGTTTGAGCGAGAGTTAAATTTGGTTTAATATGAGCCAACGGCCAGTTTAACGTAACTTTTGCTTCGCTTGAGTGGCTCTCGGATAGCCATATCGTTCTACCAGCCGCGCGCTGCAAAAATTACGTCTAGATTTTTTCTTATCTGAAATAAGCCTTTACAGAAACTAGGTCGAACATAATCTAACATTTCGCAAACATGCTCAATACTACCTTGTTTTTGATGAAAAACATTGTTATTAAAACCATTTTAATGCAACTGGATATAAAAAAATCTTTTAATTGATCAGAAATTGTACTATCTATCTGAGGAAGCTGTATGGTCACTAGATGCAATCTCGTCGGAGATGTGAGGTCAACGACCGTCATGTGTGAACGAGATGGCATTATATGCGTGAGTGCAACAGATAGGATGCGCGTACGCACAGAATAGGAATGAAAATTATTGTATTACTGTTTGTTATCCTTTTTTTTAGGTACACATGTCGTGAAGTGTAGGTGTGTGTTTATGTGTGCGTCTAATCCCGATGCGTTTGTTATTGTTTAGTTTAAACTACGGTACATGCGCTTTGAAGTATGCACACAGAATATCAAAGACTTTTATTTTTCCTTTGATACGTTGTCCCACTAAGACTATATACAGACTGCATTATACCTACACATACCTTTACGTCATCTCGTCATTCAATAAAGCCTTTAAACAAATTTTATGTCGTCGTTTTTTGTTCTGCGTCTTTACAAACGACTACACAATACATTCAGGCGTTTCTAAAAAGGATTAGGCATCACCAAAGGATTAAAGTTGTTCTTATTCGAATTCCCAAAGTCGCGACACGTACCGTCTCAAAGCAAGTTATTTTAAAACGAAACGATTTTTCTTGTCAATAATTGAAAGAAAAACAAAAAATACACAACATGAATAAAGTACTCTGAAAAATATACTAAAATGCTGGTACTAAAAAAAAGAACAACTGGTATTCCTAATCCGTCACCTGTCAGGCATACGTCACTTTTCCCGCCAAGCGCGATTGGCGCGTAATTCCCATGCAATATTTGAGAACAACTTACTCTCGCCATCTCGATAATTTCTAACGATTATGCATCAACGGTACCTGCATTTGCAGACCACGAGCTCACGCAACGGACAATGTGCATTCAGCTATTCTAATTTAAATAAAAAAAACAGCTTACAATCGCATAAAATGCACTGTTTATTGCTCAAAATACACAAATAATGCCTTTCTCATCCATTGAGGGTCAAACGATGCTTTGTCCCTAAGTTGTCCTGTTTCAAAAGGAGTAGGTTACCGGTGAACAAAGGTGGTGACATCTCTAAGAAGAGAGAGAGAAGGGAGAATAGGGTGCGTCTAGTGTAGTCAAGGTTATGCTAATGAGATTTAATTGAGTTTATAATAGGCAGAGTGATGAATTGCTCTTGCCTAGTTTAGGGTTGGACATTAAGAAAAATTACGGTGACCAAACACTTTTTTAAATCTAAATATAATTGACCGTCCTTTGACTAAATAACTTATTGTCTCACTGACTGAACTATTTATACGTAGAAAGTAACACCTTATTGGGATTTATTACATAGATACATACAATAAACAACGTATTTATTTTAAAAACTTACTGTTAAAACATATTTTATCATGTGAGTAATATGTAAAAACGTTTGTTTCATACTTGTACA
>JANTPX010129637.1:0-10629 GCA_024757885.1 Apantesis nais | reverse complement strand
ATTGTGATTGTAATGACGATATCATTCGACCTTGCTGGGATTTTCTTGCTAACTTACTCTCGACTAGTTCAGTTTTTAACACTGCAAATTGTTAACTTTGATCAATAACAAAAAAAAATATTTAAGTTACCATGCAAATAAAAAAAAAATAGATATTTACCAAGTAATCTTTAAGCATTGAACCTTATTAAATTGAAATCATCTACCAAACGACTAATTGAAATCGCTTTATTATTAGTTGTAAAAATATGGTTAAACAATTTTTATTAGAAAAGGCGTAATGTACAGTTGACGAGCTTTTAAATAATAAACCCACATAAAATATATTACGTACAGTCTATGTACGTAATATATTTTATGTGCGTTTATTTGTTTGTTTTTATATAAATTATTATAACATTTTATCATAATTTATTTTTTACAGACTTAAAAAAATCTTTTTTTAAATTTAATTTTTAATCATAAATATTTGATATATTTATATTCTTAATTATTCTTCATAATAAATAGAGACGATATTATAGCTAGATTACGAAAATATATACTTACTTAATTTATAAGCATAGTCAATGACTTTCGAGAAACCAATATTTTGAAGTGTGATTAGATGATTTTTATCATAAATATACCATTTTCTAAATTAAATTGCTTGGAAGAGTAAACACATTTATTGACTATCATTAATTTGTAAAATATCAAGACGTCGATTAATAAAATCCCAAACGATTTCTTGGATTTTGAACACAATGAATTCCTTTTCTCCTTTTGTAACACACTCCAGGCATTTCCTTATAATTTTCCGTTTATATCTTTCGATTTGTTTACTATTAATATGGGAACATTTATCTTGTACACATTATTTACTTTCAACGAAAATTGTGCCCAATCCTTGTTTCTCTGTTTTTCCTTGATTGAGAAATTGAAAATAATATATTTTATTTGTATGATTATTGACGGATAATATTAAGTGGATTTTTTTATTGATTGATGACTCTATTTATTAAGTATGCTTATCGTTATCAAGAGAATCATTAATTTCTTTGGACAAAAAAACTGAGCAAACAGGACATGATTAATTAATCGATGTCTGTTGTAAATTGCGCGTTCGTGACGCCTTAGAAATTGTTACCTAATATGAATATAATCTTTTCAATTATAACATCTTGTTCCTTAAAGGTTTACTATTAATAAAACAGACCTACTAAGGATATTCTAAAGAGTTACGAAAGTATAAACTATTTCAAAAATGACAAATGACAGAGAGAAATGAATGAAAACTAATTACGATGATCCCAAATAATTTTTTGAGAAAAGGGCGAGAAGGATGAAGGTTCTAGTAGATTAGGATTCCATACTTATAACTTTAACTTTGATTGTTGCTAAGGAATCCCATCAGTCCGAGCCCTGTAACTAATCCTATTTTTTTGTCTAAATTTTTTTTGTACATGTTATTATTTCGTAAGTTCCTACAGCGTAAGTCGATCCAATAGTATTTTTTTGGTAAACGAACAGATAGGTTTCGTGATGGTAAGAGACACCGCTACTTAAGACTCCCAAGTACATGGCCACCCTTGTAATTATATATTAATTTAATATTTTAATTTATTGTCTTCCATGCGGACATGAATTAAGTACCTGCGGCTACTACTACTTTTCTGCATATACATCACATCATCGACATCCTTTTTTGTTTTCTTCTTTAGACCACTACTGGACATGTGTCTCTCCTTAGGAAGCAGGTATTAGCTTACTATACCGTGCTGGCCAGACTGGCCAGATTTGTTTCAAGCTTTCATTCTCCTTGCACTGCTGTTGTTCCGCGTAGTTTGTCTCCCTCAGTCGTCTCTTCTGACACCCACGGGATAAATAAGGGTGGCGACACACCGTACTATTAATCCGTCATTTTACAGTTTTTGCATACTCAAGCATGCAAAAAAAACTTGCAGGTACTATGTTCAAATGTATAATTGGAGTAATATTCATATGATCTACTAGTAACTATGACTCGCGGTCATCTTGTCGCTTCCTATGGCGCTGAGTGTTATGAGTTCGATTCCCACATGGGATAATACTTTGTGTGATTTAAAAATTGTTGTTCTAAATGTAGGTGTTCTTTGTGTCTGTTTCACGTATGTTTGTTAAGGGGGACACAGAATTTATTCCTAGTCATAAAAAAAAACTTATTAGAGCTTGGGTGTGTCTATGTATAACTTGTGAACATTTACAAAAAAAAAGTATAGAAATAGCATTCAATGTAGCTTTCATAGTACAAGCTTTGCCCAGTTTGAAAGTAAATGGCATTGTAACTTATTCGAAATAGATTAGAACTAGATATGGAATTTCATCATTTATTAACAAAAATTCTGATGTGATTATAATGCCATAAGATGTGATTATTTAAAACATAAATATGTTTCATATTGACACGGTTTTCATACAACCCTGTCAACTTTTTTACTATAGAGGAACTGCTTTAACATTTATGAGATATTATTTATCACAGTATCCATGGTTCGATGTGGTGAAATATTCTTTGGTTCCTGTTTTGTAAAATGTCATTACAAGCATAACAGAGTAGTGCGTTAAGCGTATCAGGGTTTAGTTAGATATTCTTGAAAGGCTAGTTAGTGGTTTAGTCTCACAATAGATAATTCTAATACTGAAGGCAGTATTACCAAGTTGGTACCTACACCTAATAGTAATAATTATAAAAATATTTTTTTCTTTCTTGCACTGTTAAACTGAACTAAATAATCCCGCAGCTCTTGCGCAATTCGGGTAAAATTATTTCAAATACTTAAATATAAAGTATTATTGGCCATTCAAATATCCCAATTGCTTTAATTCCCAGACAAAGCGTGAGATAAAATTTTCAAAAACATTTATTTTAAAACATTCAAAAAATAAAGTCATTCTTTTTGAAATAGTACTTTTCACTGTAGGTATATATTATAGATGTAATAATAAATATAGTACAAAGTATTAGTAATCTTCGTAAAAGCATACCAGCGGCTTTTTACGCGTCATCCTAAAGGAAACGGGAGCAAAAGCACTTTCCTGTCACGCGAAAAATACGGTTCTAAAGGTTGTTTAGCTGCTTTTCTGTAACTCCAACGTAGGCCACATCAAATTTGAATGAGACATTTTGAAATGCCGCGCAGCGCCATTATTTCAAAATACAATTGCAACAAAAAACAAGTCTTTTGTACATTGTAGTAAACAGAATACTGAGTTTTTAAATAGTCTAAGCAAATTAAGGGCTATAAATGGGCTAAAATAAGCATATGATGTTCTATTAATACAAATTAATAATGATTATGAAGCATAAAAGTTCACAATTAAATACAAACTTTGTTCTTGAAAACTGTTACATCTTTTCACACAATTTGCATTTTATCGCGAACTACAGTCATATATTATGGAAGGTCTATCCTCGTGAACTACTATATTTAAAATACAACACAGCGTTTTAATATAACGATATCAAATAAAAACATAAAATTTCAGCATCAATTGATTGGTAAGAACCTTATACAAACTTCTCTTCAGTTTCAACTTCCAGAAGTAGAAAACTAATTTTCGTTTTCGAAGACTTGACACACGTGCATACATGTCTCAAAATTAAAATACCTTATATAAGGACTTTCTTGTCACATACTAAAAACTGGACTGTGCGAGACAAAAAGTAACGGGGGATGAAATTTTACCGTGTGGAACGATGCGGAACGTTGCAGCGGGTACCAGTCCGAACAATTCCTCGGAGCACTCTTCATGACATATACAATAGAGAATGCAGAGTAAAGGTACATCTCTACGTAACGTAAAGGGATCGAGACGATCGGAGGTTTTTAGCCTATCGTCGCTGCGAGTCACCTTTCGTTTGATGCGAATTGATCTTACCCTCTAAGTGATCCCGAAACTGCACTTCGCTCGAAATGTCGATAAATAGGATTCTGATACTGGCTGCGGCAGTTTTTTTTTAGTTGGGGAATTTAGGGAGTTAAGGAAGCGCTCTCAAACTAAGGTCACACGATAAACGATAACTTTTTAACAATGAATGCGCAAGCCTGTTTTTTTTGGGGACTAAAATGAACTAGAATTAGTCAACCTGAATCTGAAACCTCTGCTAAGGAAATTTCAATTTCAGATACCAGTGTGTGTCGACTCTCTATGACGTTTTGGGAACGGGAATGTTCAGTCGTGATAGTTTTGGGAAGAATAATTACTGCGAATAAGTAACGTAACCGACTACTTGGCAAAAAATTACGAATTGATTAATGATTAACGATCACGAATGAATGAAAGTAATAAAACGGTGATTATGTACATTACTCAAAAGATTACCGGTATTGTATCCTTACTAGCAATGAATAGCAAAGAAATGAAGTTGGCCAATTTTGAGCGTGCGATTACGGAGGATATTGCAAGTCAATATACGAGTTTAACATACGTGGATAGACTTAAGCCTCGCTCACCACCTGAATTTGCCCGATGCCCTGAAGCGTACAGATAAAGACACACCAGATGTTAAGCTAACGTGTGTACAAAATCCTATGGTATGGTACTGTGAGCCATATTTACATGTGGCTTACAGTATTTTCCTACAAATAAATTCAAACTAGAACAGCTACTCTTAAATTCCAATTACTAGAGTAACTTAGTAATGGATGATATTTCACTAGGCCAGTAAAATCTTCATAACGATAAAATAATTATATCAGAATTAGTTCGTTTAATTTTAAAACAAAAGTTAGGCATTGTTATTATACAAGAACAATAACAGAGCGATTGTTTACGTAGTATCGTCTCCTAAGAAAGGAGGTTTTGGCCTACTATACCACGTTTGTGTCAAGTTTCCTTCTCTTCACGGTGCTGTTGTCCTGCATAATTTGCTCCCTTAATTGCCTTTTACGACACGCACGGGATGATTAGGGGTGGTGACACTCCGTATTTTTAATCCGTCACCACACGGAAACAACAAAAACTGATGAAATGAAAAATGAATAAAGTAGAGATACTTGCAGGCATTCATGGGCAGCGGTAGGTACTTTTTATAATCGGGTATAGAATAAATAAATGAATCGTCTACTTGTTCTTTGCCCATTCCTTCTACAAAAAAATAAAGAGAATGGTGAACGAGATGATGCCCTAATAAACTATCATAAGTTTTAAATAAATAATTAGTTAATTTTTACAAAAAACTGTAGGATGTATTAGTACATTATTTGTACTATTGTATTTACTTCTCAAATCAAAAACGTAGATAAAACTTAAGAAATAACATAGAGATCAGTCTAACTATTCCTTTGTGACAGATTGGTGTCTGTGATAGGAAAAATCTGTTTTACAGATCACCAGGCTCTCACCTTCTGGATGAAACGTAGTTAGATTAATGGTTACATATATCGGTTAACCTATCATATTAAGCTTTACTCTATTCTGGAGCGTGCCAGTACCACTGCCCGAACTGTCCACGATAAGCTGTGTCATTTTCCGGCCAAACTTTGGGAACAAGTATTTCTAAAACATATTCTGCTGTTTGTTCTACTCCTGTGGTATATCCGTTATTAATTTGTTCTGTATGTGTTCAAGGTCGATTAACTTATTTACCTTAAATTTGTAATGCAAAGATGACCATGGGCCTTTTACTGAGTTTATAAACAAGTTTGTGAATAATAATACAATATACTGAACATTAACAATGCCATACATTACTTCAATTAAAGGAGTCTATATATATCACAAAAAATAGGAATTACTAAAACGTAACTGAAATCTTACAAAATAAAAAACGTAATTTCAGCAAACAATCAAAAATGTTCTACAAATTTATTAAATTATAAAGGCTGTTGGTAATGATGACAATATATTACATAAGAGTTAGTTTTTGTAGGAGTATGCAACACAAAAGTTGTGATTGAGTTAAATTAATCTTAATTCTGTGAAAACCTTTAGTGTTTGCTTTTAGAGGCTATTCTATATCCAGATCTACAAGCGTGTATGTTTGTTCGCGTCTTGTTTGAAGTAGTAGTGAAAATCAACCAGAAAATTAGTTCATGGTACATATAAAATATTGGTAAAATAGGTTTGTAACCAACGCCGTATGGTACTATAAAAATCGTTAAATGACGACAACCCACGGGATGTTTACTTTCTTGTTACCCTGACCTTTTCTGATATAACGTAATCGACAATAAAACAAAGATGAGATTGATGTAAGCGGAAAAAAGGGCATAAAAACAAAGTATTACCACTACCATTACTGCAGGCGCTACCAAGTCATCTTTTCATCGTTTTATTTTCAATATTATATGTCAGCTTAAAAAAATAGGATTAGAGTCAACTCACATAGTTCGAAATGGATGTGAATGAAAAGTAAATATGGAATGAAAATAACATCGACAAATATTATCACAAGAAAAATCGACAATATGAAAAAGCAATATCATTGAATTGACGAGTCATCGATGTTTCGTTCAACAAATTTATTTACCCATTTTGTGTTTCATGTAAAGTATAAATTCTATACTCAAAAAAAAGAGAGCAATTTTCTTTCATATTAAAATTTATTGTAGCGCTAGCAATACTGCAGTAAGTGCACATTCACACACTATTTCACACACATTTCAAGATTTTTTCTTAACCATTATAGTTCTAGTTAGTTAGTAATAGCTTTTCCAATCAGAATAGAAAATGTTAACAAAGAAATCTACGTTTTACGCTAGAACTAATATATCAATAAAAACAAACATAATTAATAACTTCTACTGAGTCACAAACTTACACAAAAATCAACAAAAATAAATAACAAGGTTTTACGGAAATGCCACCAACCGATTTTATTCGATGGAATACCCGTCTTTTATTATTCGGACGTGCTCTAACTCAAGTGGAATAATTTCTGAAACATTTTGTTATTCTTCACACAGAGAATTACACTTCACACATGTCAAATATGTCAATTTTCCGATTCCTTATCGATATATAAAACACAATTTAAAAAGAATAGTAGACTTTTTTATATAGAAAAACATCATATTTGTTTTATCTTAGCTAACTTATTTAAACCCTGGAAAGAACAAACATGGAAGAGTGAAAGTAGTCATATTAATTGAGTTAGTAAAACTGCCATCAAACTAAAATCACCAAGATTATAGTATGAGGCAAAATTCTTTTGATGTCCTGTTGTGGGAAGCTTTCAGCTTCTTGGTATAAAGATATTTCTTTTAAATTCCGTTTCTTTGTTTAGACAGTTAGTCTTGAATTTTAGCTACTACTGCTTTAAAATTACTTTTTTATTCATGTATTCACTAAATGAGGTTGTAGTATATACAACTAAACCGCAATTTTATTTGAATATTCTAATTATAAACAATTATAAAAGATTAAATATTAACGCACACAATAAAAAATACAAATTAAAATAATAATATTACCATAACTGATATTATTCCCGTATAGTTGACTATTATTGCATTTTATTTTTAAATTTTACTTTGTTGTTCCCCTGAACTAGTTTAAAATATTAATAGTAGAAAAAGCAAACTAATAGTAGAATACGATCAAAAGAGTTATAATGAAATATAAAAATATACAATTTTCAAATTCGTTCAAAACACGTTTTTATTATTGAGTATATGTACAAAGTAAAAAATATATTGAGGCTCTCTCATAGTCGCTTAAATTATTAATCATTAAAAATATCATAATTGTCTTTTCCAACAGAAATGAAGTTTTGTCACTTTTATACGTAAAACTTTTGTTTGAATTTAAATATTTGTCTTCAACAACCCTGCTTTACCTTCTGATTAGAGAAATAACTCTGCCGTTAAAATATAAACACTTGTCTGTTTTCATTGTGGTTAAAAACTACTATAAGACAACTCTTCAAGATAATGTAGTGACCAGAAATGGTAGTGAAGGGAACAAGGTAGTACAAAAAAATAGGTATATCAATTCACGGGTTCACAAATATAAACAAAACTATTCTCAGAACTATTATATGGAAACCCTACTCGAGTTACTATGAACGTGAGTCTAACATTACAGTTAGCAAAATATAGCGTCTTAAAGGCATCTGTACCTATATTTCACCGAGATTCTAAACACGAGCGTATGTATTCATGAATATGAAATGCTATTATATATTTATATCAAAAGCTAAATTAATTTCTTGTTACATTCAGATGTTACATAAAAATACTCTCGTTTTTTACAAATTTTATTTTGAAATATTACGAATAACATAATCTTCTTATCTTGAAGCTTGACATATAAACATGACATCAATATGGATTAAAACAATTAAATTATACTCCGTTTCTACGAGCATGTTTTATCCAAATTTACCGATTATTTTAATTAAATACGTATTTCAAATACATAGGTCGCTATAAAGTCAATAAAAGTATTGAGAAGTGTTGGTGTTAATTAGTTATTAATTATATACAGTTTATGCTTTCCTTATTAAGAACATTAATAACGCTTCCCGATGTATTGGAACAATTAAATTTACTCTAACTATCTTCGACATTTATAAAATAATGAAGATTCATACTTGTATTATAAACGTGAAAGTGAATTTGTTTGTTACGCTTTCACTCCTACACTACTAAACCAATTTTAAACATTCTTTCACTAATGGAAAGCTGCGTTATCAGCGAATAACAAAGACTATTTTTATCATAATAACGGACAAATACACGGGCGGAGCCGCAGGCAAAAGAAGTAGAAAATATTTGAACAAGCTTGACTGACGTATTTCAAATCCGTCACAGGGCTCTATGAGTTCAACGGTATCCTAAATCAATCACCAAAAAATTTTGACATGCATTATGAATGGTACATAATGAATATAATATACTTTTCATATAATAACACTGTATTAAACGTTTTAATTATTTTGATAATATTATAAAAGATTAAAAACTAGGAAGCTCTGTGTAGACTATATTAGTTAAAAAATTTAAATTTGAAACAAAACTTAATTAATAATATTTCGTTTGTTATTGTTTTGGTAGATAAAAAATACTTACTAATTATATTCCTGATTCTTCACGATTTTTATAAATACTCAACTGTAGTTGAAAAAGTGCCAACAGTATCTACAATATTATTTTCATCGTTTAAATATATGTTTAAGAGATCTAAATTTAATACAATATTTCAAGATTTTTACGAAGACAAATTAAAATATTCAATGTCAATTACGCAATATATTATAACTTTCTGGTTTAGTGAATATCATTAATAGGAAACTCAATAAATTTGTTATTTTTCTGACTGTTTATTATTTCACCAGCACTTTTGATGTGATAACATCTAATAAATCGATGAACATCAGTGAGAGAAAGAGAGCCTGAGTGTGCAAAAGAGAGCGTGGAACAAACGACAGAGAGGCACAATCGGTCTAAGCGTACTTCTACAATAAGCTCTTCCCACCTCAACGGAATCCATGAATATAAACGAGTGATAATTAAATTCAAATATAAAAATATGCAATTTTTCATCAATGATTCTTAATGACGTTATCACGTAAACCTATCGTCCGTAAACCGACTTTACTGACAACCATTTTTCTTTAATCTGTCTTTGTGATATAAACCAAAGTTTATGGAAACGGGAAGAATCAATGACATCCCAAAAACATGGTAATAAAATTATTTTTATTCTTTCTCAGTATTGTAGATTAACTCTTCTTGTCCGTATATAATCTAGTCAATTTATCACTAAACAATAGAGCACAACACGCTGACGTAAATAAATAAAGCCGTTCTCGGAATGAAGACGGGTCGGTAGACGAAATGAATGAGTGGCAACCCTACCTTGACAGGTGAAGGGGTATAAATAAGTAGAAATATTGCAGGACGCATACAAACTGGCAGTGATTGGTTTTCGGGTTTGAAGCGATCGAACGAAGAGATATTTGTTGGGATTCTTAGTGAGATTGTATCCACTCAGTCAATTCAAAGTCTTAAGAACAATATTCAGCAAATTCCCAGAAGAGTTATTTTTCTTATATTTCTTGAACGCAAAAAAATGGTTCCAGGATTTACTTTTAAAAGAGTCAGGAATCAATAAGATTTTGGAATATCTTTTTTTATACTTATGGAAGAGGAGGCAGAAGAGCAAGCGGGTTACCTGATGGAAAGTGACTACCACCGCCCATGGTCGTTTGTTACTTAGGGGCCACATTCGCGCTGCCGGCTTTTTAGGAAGGAGTACGCTCTTTTCTTGAAGGTTTGAAGGTCGTATCGGTCTCGAAACACCGCAGAAGATAACTTGTTCCACAAATTGGTTACGCGATTCAAAAAGTGTCTTCAAAAGCGCGATTATCTAAGAATAGTAGAGTTGATTAATAAATATTAAGTATTGAAATAAGACAGTATATATATTTGACTGCCTCGATGGTGCAATGGTTACTTATGCGACCAGAGGTTTCTGGTTTGATTCCCGAGTTGGACCGAATATTTGTATGATCTGAAAATATTTGTTTCGGAGTTTGGTGTTTTCTATTTATAACGTGTATGTATTTAAAAAATATATAAGTATTATATCAGCCAATCCAGTTTTCAAAGTACAAGCTCTGCTTACTTTGAAACTAAATGGCGTTGTGTGTCAGAAGTCCGA
>JANTPX010128535.1:0-10631 GCA_024757885.1 Apantesis nais | reverse complement strand
GCAAACAAATGCTACTGCAATCAGGCAAACGACAAAGTAATATTTTACCCCAAAGTTGAGACTGAGTTGTGGTGTCATAATAAGAATACGGAATGTCATTTCCCATATTCATCCCATGGTTGACGTAAGAACTGACTAAGGGAGCAAACAAAGACAACAGCACTACAAAGAGAAGGAAAACTTGACACAACACTATACCAACCCGTATGGCCAGCGCGGTAAAGTAGGCCAAAACCTCCTTTCTAAGGAGAGGCCTATGTCAGTGGAGTATTCAAGGTTATCCATGTGACGTGAAAGGTTCTAAGATAGGAAAGGAAATCAAAGTTAAAAAAGAGATTGCTCAAAGAGATGGGCTCGTCAGAATGTATTCGATAGGACAATCGAGTGAGGGCGGTACCAGTGTCTTTTTCTAGCTGATCAATAATTATGTAATAATGAATTGTTTCTTTAACAGATATCACTAAAAGTACAGGGTTAATGGGAATCAAACTCACAGCCCTTGGCAGGCCGCAATTACTTGTGAGTATCTTATTTATAGTTATGTCAATAATATTATACTCACATGTTATATGGAAAAAGGTTATTGCTCTATTACTGTTGGGTAGTTATTTTCTGTCTTAGCTGACGTTTTAGGCTAATACACTAATAAAATATTAAAGGTAATATATTACTAAACATAATAAACAAACTAACAAAAAGGATACTAAGCTTTAAAAGATACCACATTTTATGAACATTTTGTATACTCGAAAGATTAAACTTAGTCTGAGAATCCCTTTCCTGGGACAAAGATTGATTTCAAAACGATATTTTTTAAAGATAAATTCGTGGACTAAATTTTATTTATATCGTATGAAAATGCTTCAAATAAAACACCAATTTTTAGCTTGTCAACACCTTTTATCAGTTACGATCTACTGACTCTGAAATATGTTTTGTATGTACAGATGTGTTCTTCAATGTTTTCATTATTCATATCAAATGTCCAAAATTAGAATTTATATAGCAGGATTTCAAATTTCACCTATTTTATGGTATAAAGGATATCATGGCTTTTTATTCGGTTCTCCTGTAAAATTTGGCTCAGAGCTCTTACTAGGCCTTTGCCATGAGACAGCCGAGATATGGGTTGCTAAAATATGACTAACGCAGACGAAATTCTGATTCACAATGTTGGCACGTTCGCAGATTTATTAATATATACTAATGTATCAAGTGCCTACTTGTTACATAAGCAAGTTTTGGCAGAGTCTATATATTCTGTTGTAGCCAAAATCTCGCGTTAGCATTTAATTTTCTACAGTTTTTGAACTGAAATAAGATTTTTTTGATGAAATTAAGCACAAGTATTTTTATTTGCAAATTGAGCAAACTTATCTTGGAAACAGCAACTTATTAAATGAAATACTATTTTGGCCTTTTTAAAAAGTTGCCAATTTCATTATTCACCATGACCCTAGGCCATTCAATTGACTGCATATTTCCCCACTTATACTATACATGTAAAACATAGATTCCTTTCGGCAATATTTATACTAACGTAATGTTTTAGTTTTTAATTTCAGTATCCTTCATATTTTTATTGCTTAGTTTATCGGAATTTACAGCCCTATTTTATGGAATAAACAAGAGTTCTATTGTAACAAGGAAATACAATATTAAATCCGCTTTGACGGCCGGTTACAATTCAAGGTGTTTACGCCTAGATTATAATACTATTAAGTTTTGTCTTAGGTTTGTATGTCTATGAGGCGGCTTGTATGACTGTGACACAGTTTTAAAAAGAGAGTTAATTCTAATACGTCATTCAAATTATGAGCTATTTCTGACTCTGGCTACTTACTTATGGAAAGAAATACTGTCAAATAAATTTAATTCAATTAAAATGACTTTTCCACTTGCCTGTGGGTCTTGTGACTGTCAACCAGAGGTCTGGGTTCGTTTCATCTAAAACCAATAATTGTGTGATAAGTACGATAAGTTTTTCTGTCAAGGTGTAATGTATCTACGGTAATATAAAATGTGTTTATCAACGGTCCGGTTACTATCTATTTTAAAGGCGGTGTGAAATCAGTCGGTCATGTGTAAGATTTGCCATATTATCTTAACTTCTTCAACAGAAGAGGAGAATTTAATTGCGCGATGTAGGACTAGTAGCTACTACGTAGTTCGTTGTATTATCGTCAGATATTGATGTATGCTGCAGTAGCAATGAAACCACAACTATAGATGTTTTCGAGTTGTCAGAAGTAGAAATCTGTCATAATAAGTCAAAAAGATGAAAGATACTTGAATTTACTTGTCAAGTACTTATTCCTCTTCATTTTTTTTTTCGCGAACCAGGCGTACTAAGTGATATTACGTACAATTGTGATCTCCTGTGTAAAGATAAGCAACGGGGAAATGGTACCCTTTTGAAGTATTAATATGAGCAGAAATGTTTTCTACCGTCTATTACTAATATTTATTTCTTGAAAAACTAACAAGAATTATTTCACCTTATTTCCAGTTGCAATTATCAGAAGTGATTATGCGTGCAAGGAACTATATGCATGAGATAGGAGGCGGAACTGGCAACGTACTGGCTCATCACAAGACTATTGAGGACTTCCAAAGGTACTTCGGTGATCACGGTAGCAAACCGGAAGTGCAAGACTTCATGAAAAAGATTACATCGGACAAGAAAGGGTAAGTTTAACTTGGGTATTATTGGTACAGACTCTACTTGTTAGGAGGGATGCTGGTTGAACGGAATTTAGCAGCTTTCTTCGGGATAGGGTTTAGAGCCTTGGACTGTGCCTAACAGTGCCTTGACCTAAAGTCATATGGTCTAGCTCTTCCCCATAGTCCCTCAAAGGGCGTCTGAGGCCAGCCGACAGGGTGGTTTTAAGTGGAAACATAACATACTCCTGGTTCTTGTATCTCTAGAGAGCCGAGCATCCGTTGGGATGAACTGCGGCACAAAAAAAAAGGGAGGAAGTCTTAATAAAAGGTACTCCTAGGTTTGATTGGATCTGCCTAAATTTTTAAGATTAACTTAGGGTGCAGTGTAATAGACAGTGTGGTTTTACTTGGTTCAATTCCGGTGCACTGTTTCATCGCGAGCGCCGGTAACGAGATGATGAGGGATTTTCCACACGCACAAAAAAGTAACACGTCGTACCATTGGCAATTTTGCTTAAATGCTGTAAATGTTATTAAATATTAAGTTGGTTAAGTTGTGATTTTAGTTTGAAAAAGTATGTAATCCTATTAACTAATCTATTGGTCCGGTGGCTAGTGAGCCTGACTACTTTTGCGTGAACAGCACTAAACTAAATTACCGAGAGGAACAATTTTTTTTTTAATTTTGTGGGTGGTACTAACCTTCGATGTATTTTGAATGAAATGAAAAATGTTTGACAATTACAGCGTGCTTGACATATTTCCGTGGGACCGGTCAGTGGCGACATCTTTTGACATTTGTAAGCGTTGTGTCGTGAACGTTGCTAGTACATATGTTAGCATAGTGTGATCATACGAAAAAGAAATCCATTTTTCCAAGTCGGTCCTGTTTTATCTGAGATTAGCCTGCTGAAGCACGCTTACATTAGTGTACATACTAATTAATGTGATCCAGTTTATTTTCTTAGTCTAATTTTCTTCCCTCTTTTAAAGTATGAAAATAAATACTAAAATAAACAATGCGTGTCTGACATGATTAGGGAAATCATATAAAATATAAATTGTGTCATAAAAGACATCTGAAACTGTCACCTGTCCAATCCTTTCTGTCTTGTTAATGTTAAAGTAAATTTGGTTTTTATTTGTGTTGTTATATCAATGTTTTAAGACTGTGATTTCCAACTAACTTTAAATATGAACGCCCTAGAAACCCAGTAGTGAAATAATTAGCATGACAAAACAAAAACTTAAAAAAAACTAGTCTCAACACAGATCGTGTCGGAATTTAAAATTTGCCAAACTTTTTGCTACAAAAGAAATTAATTTTTTAGACATTGATATGTACCATCATCTTTTTTTCCTACAAATGACATTCTTTTGGGTATTGGAAAATAAATTTTGTAGTCTTAGTTCACATACACATTAATTTATCTGATTTAATTTTAGTATGTTTAAAATGGAACTTCTATGGCGTAAATATTAAAAACTCAACCCGTCGTCCCTATTATATAAACTTATCAAATGAATTTAAAATGAATGCGCTTAAAAGAAGTTCACTTTCATAATATGCATCATTGTAACATTTTTCAGATTTTCACATGCTCATTTTCTATCTTTGTGTTCTTTCAGAATTGTTCACTTATTCCCGTGGACCAATATTCTCGATGAAAACATGAATCTCTCGGACTCTTTTCGAGTGCCTGATCCGAAGACGGGTCAAATGCGCCGTCTCATATCTCAAATCTCTGCGAAAGAAGAGGAGATGTTCCGTAACATGCTACGCAGGCTGAACCATATCATCAAAGTTGCGAACGACGTTGATGTTAGGATCATGATTGACGCTGAACAGACATACTTCCAGCCAGCCATTTCTAGGATTTGTATTGAGATGATGAGGAGGTATAACAAGGTGAGAATTTAAACTATAATTTTTATAGTTATATCATGATCACCCTACTGTTTCCCAGATTTTACTTAGAGACGGCGCAATGTGTAACATTGAATAGGGTTTAGGTGATTTCTTTTAGGGCCGGCATTCCTGACACCAGCTCTTGCTTGGGAATATAATTTTTTTCCCAGACTACACAAAAGAGAAAGTTTAATTGAGACAGGAAAAAGAATAGGGAGAGAGAGTAGTATAAGGTAAGTACTTGATGGGGATTAATGACTAAAATCAACTATTGAACATTATAATTTTTGAATTGATTAAAGTTACTGGAGTTAATTTTTTATTGTGTACAGGATCGGACTCTCGTGTTTAACACGTACCAGACTTATTTGAAGAACACTTACAACGAGTTGATGACAGACTTAGAGCAGGCACAACGCCAGAACTTCTACTGGGGCGCTAAGTTCGTGCGGGGCGCTTATCTTGAACAGGTAATGTGATTTTAATTAAATTGATGATTGTCAAGTATACCAACACAATTAAATTCTAGGATAAAATCTCTAAGGGCTGTTGTTGTGCGAAAATGACGAATGGAAGTCTATATATTGACTGTATAATCTCATTTGACAGTCAATTGAAAAAAAAGACGTCAATGATTAATATTAGATATGTACAGTATTTATCATCATTCCCATAAGTGCACCTACCTCATTCTTCCTCTACATCGGTCACTGGCAGAGTATGTCTTAAGCTTATACGTAAGGCCTGCCGATATATATATATATATTTATGCATGAAGCCATAAATTAATAAACTATTTGATATTACAGGAACGCGCCAGATCAACGGCGATGGGTTACGAAGATCCAACTTGTCCAAATTACGAAGCCACGACGGCCTCCTTCCATAAGTGTCTCCACGAGGTCTTAACAAGAGTCTCCAGCAACAAGGAGAACCTTAATGTTATGGTGGCATCCCACAACGAGGACACAGTGCGGTACACTATTCAGATGATGAACGAACTAAAGATCAAACCGGAGGACAAAATCGTGTGCTTCGGACAATTGCTTGGCATGTGTGATCATGTCACTTTCCCTCTGGGTACGTTTCTACAGCTCTTTGTACTCCTAGCTTGCATATCCTATGCTCTGTTCCTGTCTTAGGATCGTCGGCTTACTTATACGACACTATGATCTTGTAGCTGCCCTTTGTATACAAATTATTGTGACCGTTCGCTATCCACATCGCAGTTAACCTTTGATAATATTCAAGCGGTGACAGATGCATTATTAGTACTAACTAAACTACTAACGACTTGTTATTTCTGTACAGGTCAGTCCGGTTACTCTGCCTACAAGTATGTACCCTACGGCCCTGTAGTTGAGGTATTGCCATACCTCTCTCGGCGAGCGAACGAAAACCGAGGCTTCCTGTCCAAGATCAAAAAGGAGAAAAAACTGCTTCTCCAAGAAATCGTACGCCGAGTTCTATCTGGACAAATGTTCCACAAGCCACAGGGCAACTACACTCCCATGTAAATGTGTACTTTAAGTCAAACGTGTTATAGTGTAATTTAATTTGCGGATGTTATGGATGCCAATCATGTTAAGCGCCACATTGCGTGTTTAGTCCAAGGATCTCGAAATATTAAGTGCGATATACAACAACACAATAATTTTTAGTCAGTCAAGGAAACTCTTTACTATAAAATAAAAGCTTCGTTTAAAATAACACTTGTCTACAGTCGTATTTTATTAGTTTTCCTAATAGAAAAGTAATTGGTGTTGAAATCGAAAACAGTTTCCAAATAAGTAGAGGGCGAGAGGTATGCTCAGAGTTCTGATTTGCTGTAATGTTATTTAGAATCTCTTAGAGAAGAATTCTAGTCGATATAGAATAACCCAAGAGTACTCGAAGCCCTTCTAGCTCTATTTTACTTTTCTTATTATGATCCGGGAAATAGTAATAATATAATATAACGTCTTAAAATTCGTCAATATACGTAAAAGTATGTACAATCAATACGTTTTCTTTACAATCTTAGGACCTGCAGTTTTTCCATGTTTCATTGTGTTTCAGTTGAGAGGAAGTACATAATCGTACAAGTTTCATGCTCTATGTTACTGATTGATGCAGCTCTGAACTCTCTGTATCAGAGATATTTACGGAGGTTATTATACCCAGATTATGTGATT
This sequence comes from Apantesis nais, assembly GCA_024757885.1. Lineage (NCBI taxonomy): Eukaryota > Metazoa > Arthropoda > Insecta > Lepidoptera > Erebidae > Apantesis > Apantesis nais. The sequence continues at coordinate 3,884 of JANTPX010128535.1, read as the reverse complement.
TTTCTACATTGGTAACTCTGTATTATTGCCTCATGTAATATTTGACATATTGCATCTGTCAATTTCATTAGTTAAAAATCTTGTCTTTAATTCAATTTGAAGTCTTCATTTTCATCAGTTGTTTTAGATGTATTTTGTTCATGATGAATTAATTGAATAATGTTTGAATAAAATGTAAGCACTAATTTAGATCCTTGGTAGTAGTTGACTGTGATAGTTGTGTATTGGTAAAGTGGTTATTGTTGAATTCCCTAAAATGATTTTTGGATGAAATGAAAATCGTCATGTAAAAATATTTCATTCAAATACATTTTAAGAGATTGACAAAATCGGAATAGAAGGAAAGTGTTTAGGACAGTTTGGTCTAGATTGGCTGTCAACTAAAAATGCTGCGTTTTGTTCTCAGCCTGTGAAGTCAAAGGAATTATCAAAGAAAATTAAGGTATGTGGAGTAAATACCGCTTAATGTACTTAAAATAGCTTCAATAGAGCGATTTCTGTCTTGAATCCATAAAGCGACCGTCAATTGTAAATATTATTTATAATTTGATATATACACGAGAAGTGCAGTGTTGCCACTTAAATAATATACGTAAGTCGAAGTTTTACATTAGCTTTATTTTTAAACTATCAGCTGTATTCGGTCTAAACTAGTTTCATATGGAAGCACTGGACAGATTAAAGCAGAAATGAGATTAGAATCGATTGTTTATGCTTTCTACAGTTTTTATAGCCATGTACGCTCAGATCAAGCGCCAATTTATAAAGAAATTAACAGAAAATAATAAACAACGACATAGCTTTTGTCTTTTAAAAAGTGTACATTTGTATATTAAAACACGTGTGTATATTTTTAGTTATCAAAGAATAATTTATTACATTCTTCTAATATTATACACCAAACTTTAATGGTTATTATTAATGAATTATTTTAACCTCAGGAAATAAATGATTGAAAATCTTGAAGACTTCAGTATTTAAAGTTACGATACTGGCCTACTTGGAATAGTATTTTAAATTTAGCACTTGATTTTTATAAATTTGTAACAAAAATTTAAAAAAAAGACAAACGACACAGATTTGAAGCTTAATTTGATTATAATCTATAGTTTTATAATATAATTTATCGACACTTATTTGTAGATAGTATTAAGAACGAACTTAAAACGATACTTACGCTATGTAAAAATAAATAATAAATCTTTTATAATGAGTTCGTCCCATAAAACAATGAAATGAAACAGCATACTTGTAGTTTATTGCTGGCAGGGTTCGCAATAGAAATATGGGTAGTTGTGTAAAAGTATATCGAATATAATATATAGTATTTCCATGAATGCATATTATGGACAAGGAATCAATGTAATGAATAAAATGATTAATGTATTAAATCAAAATAATAATTTGATGACGTTCCGATACAACACGAACTATTCAAGTCTGTTGCTTAATGACACTGCTATTTAAGCTTTTCTCGCCCTATTTTAGCGTTTTAACACAAAAATAAACAAATAATAAAATAATTATTAATTACAATCCGGACACAATGTTTATAATATAGGCTACGCGTATTTGGTGTAAAAGATAGGATATACATAGTTATTATATCTGGCGAAGGTCTGTATTAATTATCATTTATTCATATTTTAGTAAATCTCAGTTCCTAAACGTTGTAGTCGTTACAAAACAAGAGGTCCGCTTTGACGCTGTTGAATTACTGTTAAAAGTACGCATGGCCGTGAAACCGATCAATCTTTGAGTTGGTGATTTTTAATCGGTTGATCGTTTTGGCAATCAGTGTCTGGCAGTGCGCACATTTGATAATTTAATACATAGCTATTAAAACTAAATATAATAATTGTCAGATACTAATTCGATTGAATTATCGAACTACTATCGGTCATAGTATGACGTCCAGTACCTGTGTGAAGTGTAACGCAAGCGGGTGCGCACCAATTTAACAAAACTTTAGTCCAATTGTTGATCACCTACATGTGTTTATTGTGATTAAGATCATTGCTGATCGTTATTCCTTTGGTTTCGCTTTTTATGCTGAATTTGTTTTGGTCATCGATATAAATGAATACTTTGAAATGAGTACTTTGAACACCTACAAATGAAATATTTTTTTGCAAATGTTTAAAAAAGTTTTACAGCATTTTTGCGTATGAATTTTGTTGTAATAACGTAATTAATTTTATTATTTTTTAAAACAACTGTCCTCATTTAATTTTTTAATTAATGTGTCGGTCCCGCATCGAATTCAACACGATATCGTGTCAAATTCGACCTATTGTATTGTTACGACTATAGTGATATATTAAGCAGTTTTGTGTATGATGTAAGCTGATCCATCAGTGTCAAGATATTTCTTATTCAGTGTTCCTTTCTGAGTGACGAACATTTCGTCACTCAGACTGTCACTAAAATAGTGACACTGATGTAAAGTCAGTCCGTGTTATACTTTTAGTGTTACGTTGTCAGTCAGTGAATAAGGACGCAATTATGTAAGATATTGTTGTAGTATGATCTAAAGGTATCCTCCATTATAATTTTATCCTTTGTGAAGTAAGTTGATTTAGTTTTTCCTTATAATCTGTTTTTCTTAATTTATTTTGCAACTTGTTGATGTGCTTACCTTGCACTAATTATTGTAATGCTATTTTTAGATATTTTACAGATATTATGTATATGTAATAAAGACAACACTTGTTTTGATTTATTTCTTTTCTTTAACCTATTATATATTACGTTATTAAAATGCAGGGGCTAGTTTTATTATGAGGCATGCATTTTTAATATTACAAGTTGGTATTCTTACTCAATATTTAGAAGACTTCGAATGAAAAAAGGTTTTTGGACTACTTTCGGAATGAAAGGTAAAATTGAAGCGTGTAATAATAAACTGTTTCAAGAATTGTACGGATGGATTGGCATTTTATTATTTTTATCTTTGATTATAATTAAAAAAAATGTCTTTTGTATTCTTGGTGTATACTGTTATATCTAGATAATACCTAAGATGTGCATCATGTTAAATTTTGTATAACACACGTCAATTGTGTCTAAATGTATAAAATGCTTGAACATAAAACTAGAAATCTATTTTGTAATGTAAATACTGTTATTACATACAAAACATGTTACTCTAAAATGCTGCTGTTAAAAGCTAAAAGCATTAAATATTTATGTTTTATAAAAACTTTTTGAACACTCTAGGGTCACGCGCCAAAGAACGGTGCACCAACAAAGTTCGCGGGAGTAGCGCCGCAAAACACAATTTTAGATATCAGAGGGGTAAGTCCTTCGGGCAGGGGGGTACGGGGCTGCTCATGCGTAGAACCACTGTAAGGTCAGTCGTGTATCTCGCTTCAATGTGTTTTCTCAACAGTACTGTTGTCAACATAATTTTTATATTTTCTGTTAACTATTGTTAATTGTTTTATTTGTGGTTATTATCTATTTTGTTTGCATTTATTTTTATTATTGTACGCTTTATATGTGTTTCTCAATATATGAAGATAAAACTCTGTATTGAAAAGGCAGACCAGAAAAATAGTTTTTAATGTAGGTTACATATAGCGTGGGTTACATAAAGCTATAGGTGTGACTGTCCGCACTGTACGAAAGTACTTAAAGGTAAAAATGAGAATTTGCCTCAATATTCTGATGTATGGTTTAAAACTTAAATGTTAAGTTCTACCTACCTCTTTGATCTGCTACTAATATTGAAATGATTAATTTTTTTATTTATTTGCCGTCGTAATAGACTAGATGCCAAATGCGCTCGGTCGAGAGTGATTAGATTTGAAACAAACTCTTTCTTGGGTCTCGATATTTAAGTATGTTCGGTGCACAGAGAACTCATCTAACATACCATGATG
>JANTPX010127428.1:0-10634 GCA_024757885.1 Apantesis nais | reverse complement strand
GACGTTTCGACGTTCGTATTCATGTAGCATTGGTTTTGATGTTTCTCTACTTACAGTTTCTATGTGTACTTCATGTGTTTTTCTTTTTTTTCACCTTCAACGTTTCCAGTGTAATTGTTTGATTTACTTATTTGCACATTTTAACTCACAACATGTACATGTAACATTCATGGCGAAATAATTATCCTGCTATATTGTTGCTTGTGCAAGGAAATATTCAACAAAAGAACAACATAGGTTACGACCGAATAGATTATGTTGCAGGCTGCAGATTAATACAAAATGAGAGGTCATAATGTTTCGTTTATATTTTCCTCCCTCAATAGACCCCCTATTGAGGGAGGAAAATATATCAGGAGATGGGTGAGATTTGGTTGCTTTTAAAAAGAGACAACTTCCGCACTAGGAGTATATTTTCTGTCGCAGGGGACTTATAAACATTGATGAAACGAACACAAAGAACACACAATCTCAGAAAAATAATTTAATAATTTGCTTATCACACAACGTGTTGTCCCGTGTGGGGATCGAACCCACAAAACTCAACGCAGTAGTAAGCGGCGAGGCGACCGCTTAAAACTACACTATGCGTGCAGTTAATTTATAGGTGATTGTGCGTCGGGATGCGCTGGCGCTGATCTACGAGCTATCAGTTAGTGCTCGCAGCGATACATGTGTCTAGTCCGGAGTAAACACCCAGGTGATTGCGCGCTGGAGAGATGGCGCTCTCCGCTCAGTTTGGCAATACCTTGCCGCGCACAGACTAATTGGCGACCAATTATGTTTCGGCCAAAAATAACTAACAATGCAGAAATACCGGTATAAAACAGCGAAAATATATAACTTCTGTGTGTCTGCCATCGCTTGTCAAAATTTCTGCAAAGATTTACGTACAGAAATAAATATTTTTTCATTTTTTAGGCTTGCAGCCTTAATTTTGAGCATCGAACCCCAGTATCATATTAATGACACGAGTATGAGTCCTCTAAATATCTTTACTTCAAATCTACATAGAGACTTAGACGTACCTATTGATGTACTTCTTGTAAAAATATATTCATACATTTATGCCGCTACCAACCTTGGTAACCAGAGTGTCCTCGCCCAGCCCGTTCGTCCAGACTGCCACAGTCTAACCGCCCATCGTCAATCGTAGATCGTAAGCGCGCCCTGATCATTTATCGACAATCATCGATGGTTGTAAATCAATAAAGGGTTAGTTGCTTTTACCTCTCTTCTCATATCTCTTGTAAAACACTGTTTAGCCGACGTACGCCGACCGACGCCACTTGACACTTGAGCTATGAATCATGTCACGTTCAACACTCGTTGGTATGTGACATGACTTGACATGTACATATTTATACACGGGTGTAAATATTTATGACAATCATAATTAATATTGAAAGACTCGGTAATTGCATGAATTAATATTTTAATACCATTTGCAGGTGCAGAACTACACAGCGGAGCCTGGTCGTATTTTATATTAGCTAATATGGTAACTAAAACTGTTCGCAAAAAATAAATTACCATGCAGTAAGTTTCGAATAAACGGATTAAATTTATATTATTAAACAAAAAATGCGAATACTCCGCCAGGAGGCGATGCAGGGGAACATCGGGGGAAGCTCTCTTATTAAAATATTGCGGTCGCAGTATTAGGGTCGGCAAAGAGTCGGACAGAACTCTGTGATTCGATATCATCTAAATCATTGTATAATTCGGTCGTGTCGATGCTGCGATGTCGCGATAGTGTAGAGGCCCGGTGCGGCCCCGTGCTACACGGCCCGGTGACCCGACACTTTTTGTGCACCGCCAGGCGGTCTCGACTCATTTAAATTAATTAGCGACTCGTCTTTATAGCGGCGAGCAGGTATGTGCGATAGTATCGCGCAGGCCCGGCGGCGACGGGAGCACCGCGATTAATCAATTATTAAACGTCATTATTTATCTGCGTCGGCTCCCGGGGCGCCACCCTGTGCCCCTCGGCCGCGCGTTCCCACAGCACGCACTACATAAATCCTAGACAAATGTCCACCGATGTCCCGATACCAATAGAGACATAATTTAGTTCCGAATGTTCCAACGCGACGGTCTCCTGCGCAAGTCGGTAAACGATCGAGGTCACCGCTCGATGGCGTTTAAATATAAAGTTAATGAATGTTCGGTTTGATGTCAATAAATAAGTAGTTGCCGTCGGGCGAGTCAGCGATCGGTGACGCGATAACAGTTTATTATTGCTTTGTGTTTTTATAAACATTCCTCATTGCTTATTGTCCTTGTTAATGGTTAAATGCTGCTCGGACAACTATTAAACTACCATTTGGTCATCGAAGGTATCACCCTGGTCAGTATTCTTATCACCCCAGTTTAGTACCGCCCACCTTCGACCTCATCTACGGCATCGCCTCATCGCCTCAGCTATCAATCAGTTCGTATCTATTAGAGATATTCTGCACGTATAATTATTTAGGTAAAACTGAATGCGCATGTTGTACAAAGGCGAACTTAATGTCAGGGGATATTTGCTCCCAATCAACCTTCAGGTGATGTAGAAATATGATGCGGTAGGTGCAATTTAAAAACATTAAATTTGTCATAGTAGAAATCTGGAAATGTACACAATATATAAACTCATACGTAAATAATTATACATACATTGTGACTGTTCTGCCAATTCACCCCAAAGAAGATTGCACTCTTTTGTCTTGAATACAAGGCGGTTTCGGGACATCCTGATCTCGGCAGGGAGCGCGTTCCAAAGGAGTTGATGAAACTGGAGGTGTGAGGGGGGATAGAAGATGCATATTGTTTGTTGACCAAGGATTTCGGTCGTGATTGGAGCAGAAGAAACGAAAGTAAGGTACGAGGTATTCAGGTAACGATAGAGTTGAATAAAGAAAAAAGAGAAGTCAGTGCTTGCAAACTGCGGTGCTGACGAATTGGATACTTGGTGATACTTGTGAAGATTGAAAACGAATCTAATGCAGTTACTGAGAAGGAAATCTAGTTGATTACGAAGGTCTACATTTAGGCTAAAATAACACACATCATCAGAGTCGTTTAAGGGAATAATTAAGGATTACATAGGCGTAGTCTTAGTTTTAACGGGTAGAAAGTTCTTCAGACGATGTAATACGCCGAGATATGTGGTAAGTTTCTGGCTGACGTATGTTACTTATGCTCGCCAGTCAAGTCTTGGGTCAATATATAACTCCAGTTTCTTTACGACTGCACTAACAGGTATAATCACTTTGTTGTAGACAACTGGTGACATGGCCGCCATATCCAACCTATTTAATATTTCAAGGTTTTTGACAAAGCAAACCTTGTTGACCAGCTCTTTATAAAGTTCAAGTCTTCGTTGACCTTGCCGATGGCGTATGTAATGTCCACAAATCTTGACTGTGTATAAACTTGTAAGTCGTCAGCATACAGGTGATAGGTACACTGGAGGTGTTGGGTTACGAGATTAATGAATATTGAGAATAATAAGGGAGAGAAAATATCGCCTCGAGGCACACCAGTGAGATCATTACACCAACTTGACGATAAGTCATCAATATGTATCCTGTTGTCGTCCTTAAAGATAGGAGGAGAACTATTCCAGAGATTCTGAGGAGATCATAAGATAGGAAAGTATGGCTAGTAGGACATCATAATTGACAGAATTAAATAGTAATAGTACCGGAATTAGATGATTCTGCCGATGTATAAACTGTGAATTGCGCTGCTTATGTACTTGTAGGCTTCAAGTACTGTAGAAGGCAAGGGAAGTGTACAAATTCATGGAAAGTGTTTAAGGAGAGTGTTTTTAAGGTAATGGAATGGTAAAAGCCTTACGCTAGCAGCCTTACAAAGATTCCACCTCTCTGCATAGCGAACCCTTTTGTGCCTATTGAAACAACGATCTCTCCGCCTCATAGCCGTCTCATAACATAAAACGAATTATTGCAACATAAATGACGCGGCTGTAGAAACAAGCACTTGTTGTAATTTAATTATGAAAACAGAAAAATTATGAATATTATTTAATTGAATATGATGTTTAAATGACACTGAAAAGTTAACAAACGTTGAAACCTTTTGTGAAACAGATAAACTGTTCAAGTTTTTAGAAAAAAAAACATACTAACGGTGGTGACAAATGATGAAACGATGAACAGTCTGTTTGTTAGTAATCTCAGGACAGGTTATTTATTGGTTGAAACATTACTTTAGCGTTGGCTAGCTCATTTATTGAGGAATATATAACATCACGTTATGACCAATAAGAGCCCTGCATATATGAAAAAGTTTGTAAAATACTGACGCGACGGCCGCTCTGGCCGCGCATTTTAAATCTCTGTTATCTTTTAAAATACTCATTTTAATGAAAAGCTGTAAGGGCCAACTCGATATACATTAAATACACAACGCATCTAACATATTTAATAGGATACAAAATAAAAATGTGTTGTTTAAAATAGCTTCGAAAAAAAAACATGTTTTTTTGTAATATTTAAAAGATAAAATGCTTACTGTTCATTATCCTTAGGAGATAAAAATATATTAGCGTAGACTTTTTTGTAATTAGTTCAAGATATACAATTCTGTAGTATGCCATTTTGATTTACCTCGTGAGGGTTTGCAATATATCGCACAAAAACATGTTTTTTACAACATTACATTACAAATCTTTGAAGTTCTCAGATTTCCTCCACTGTATTATGCATGTATTATAGGCTGGCATGCATATGCATATGACATATGCATAGATTTAGATTTAGGCTAAAAAGGGACAGTGAGCGACTTTATTTTATACTCCGTTTAAAAGATACTCGTTCATTCATTGTTCCGTAACGAATTTACGACAATTTATACTTTTTAATACTCACCATAACTTCTAACGAAATGACCAATTTGAACAAATTAAAAAGAAATTTGCCCTTAGTAATTGTCTGGTTTATTTAGACAAGGATTAGTATCATGATAATGATACAATCACTTTCGGTTTGATTCATATTTTACTTGAGTCATCTAAACAAAAAGTTTGTGCGTATAGTTGAATACATTTAAAATATATCCTAATTTTTATTTGTATCAATAGTTTTAGCAGCGCATGCGAAGAAAGCAAATATTTATTTGCAATTTTACATACCTTACTTTAATCCTCATTTTCCCGTTGTCATTTTTATAGGAAATTAACTATCTTTTCAAAATAAAATAAAGTTAGCTATGTTGCTCGCTGATAACATAGCTTTCTATTTAAAAAAATAATTAAAATTGGTTTAAGAGTTTCGGAGCCTATCCATTACCCACAACTAATAAAAAAATCTTCTCCTTCCTCTTTATAATATTATTAGTATGCATAGATAACATGATTTCGCAATGCGATATTTAGCAGGGACCATGATTAACGCGTTGAGAGGTGTATTTTCATTCCATGAGCGTTTTCGGTCTTCGAGCATAACACGTATACCTAACACATCGTTAAGTTTCGGGTCACGAGAGACATTTTGCCACAAAAACGACTTTTATTACAGAAGATATGAATAGGTTCATAATTAAATATTTAAATTTGCAGAATATAGAAAGGATGATTTAACTATGAAACGGAGAATCGAATCTCACAAGTAGCTCACTAACATGTTTATTACAAGTGAGATACTATCTCGTATTGGAAACGGAATTCGTTCGTTGAATCGATACTCGAATGTAACTAATGAGCTTTACTTGTCGTCCGTCGATGGTCGGCCGCTCACAGGGACCGCGAGCGGTTCTCGGAATACTCCCGAATGTTTACAAGTGGCCCTCAATAAAATTAGAGAGCTATCTATGCGGCGGTGCTGCCACCTGGCGGCTCCCGACCGCGCTAATATACATATCTGTGACGTAGCAGGCGCTCGCGCACACACTGCGTTCCGCCCCCGAAACGTGTCACCTGCAATCGTCTTTTCCGTCGCTGGGGCCCATTAACATAACTCATTCTTTAACTACCACTACCTACTGTGTCAATAACCTATGCACCACTCTCGGCAGTAGTTGGGTCACATTACACCTCACTCTCACCTTTTTGAACTATAGCTTACACTCTTGTATCCTGCCTGCCCTTCGGTGATTCAGACATGAGTGTATTTCTAATATACTTATCAACATAATTATTGACGGTAGTTGAATCAAACTTTATTAGAAATGTTTAAGTATAGAGCTACTTCCTTAGCTCTATACTTTTTATCACGTTCAGATGAGGCGTGATGAACTAAGTCGCTCACGATGACGTCAGATCATGCTTGTTAATTGATAACTTGGTTTTCACAATATGCGTTCGTCTTCTGTGACTCTAACGAAGGTGGTTTAATCTGTATCTGCATACCGACAAAATATAATTGCGTGGATAGACATTATCAAGTTTCGTAATGACTCCCGAAATAACTAAGCGTGTATTTTAGGTTTTATTTAGCATACAATTACTATTTACGTAACACATACTACTCAGAGAATCAAAAATATTCAGAAAGATGCTGGCTTAGTTGAATGAGGTGTTATTTCGTGATAAAACTGTTCTACAACATTTCTCACAGTAGATAGTTATTATATTTTTAACGGAGTTAAAACTTAACTTTCAGGCCAATTACTTCTCTCAGAATATAGATACTGTAAAAAAACAGATAATTAAAAATATACTTACCACTCTTTTTTTGGAATAGGATCTTCAGCAAACATTCGTAGGTCAAGGGTCGAGGACAAGTCATTGACTCAATGGGATTAGTATCAAACATTAGAGACTTGTATTGAAACATTCGCTAAATATTTTCCTGTATTTATTTCAAGACAGGTAGGGACAGATGTGTGTGTATGTGTTTATTATTTCTTTATATGTGGAAACTCCCTCGAGCCTACACCCCATCGGGGTTTGTGGCGGGGTAGTTTGTTTGTATGAAACCTACTAAAACCACAGTGTACCTCTCTGCGCCTGATGAAGGAGGAATCCAGGTGTTTGTATATATCAGTAGTCTAAACATAAATATTGTTAAAAGGAGAGACATTTCTTTGTCTATTGCATTAAATATTGATTACTGCTCTGCTCGTTCAAAATGGTCTCAGTCGTTCAAACGTTGAGGCCGGTTATCAGAAGAAACACGCTCTCTCTGAATAGGAAAATTCTTTCCTGCCATCTTATGCATTATTTTATGGACTCCAAATGACCATGGCGTTAAGAGCATCCCATACTCTCTAAAACTGATTCAATTGTACGTTCACAAAACGTTCATTTCCAACCACGATTATGATGTAACTCGGTGTAGAACTACCCACATTTGTTTTGTGCCATGTTCATAAACTCAATAATAATTATTAATTGTGTAGTTTTCTTTTCTTTTTCTCAGTTAGTTAAGTTTTACAATTTCCCATTTCTCAGAATTTATGTACTAATTCTTTGACAAATAAAGATTCTCAAACCATACTTTAACAGATCTTTTGCTCCAGCGGCTAAAGTGATAGATGATCCTGACTGTAGAGCGATAGGTAGTGGGTTTTTTTCCCAGGACAAATAATTGTCTCCATAACTCTATCATTGATTCCATAATCTATAGATTACGAAACTAACTGTGTATATTTTGAACCATTTAGAAATATATAATATAAGTATATGCATAGGCAGTCTGGTTATCACAGTGCAGGCTCAGTCTGGTGGAGATCACACAGTCGTGGGTGAGTTGTAATAAATTAACATCATCACTTCGATTTTGTTGTCGTACATATTTTTTTATCCTAACGTACCTGTATTTGAAACCCTAGTTCGCAGTTGTGTGTACTCCAAATTAATAAAAAAAATACACGACTTGATTACTTTTTTGGGTGAAAAAGATCAGATTATCAAGGAACAAGACCTTTTTCATAAAAGTTATTTATATAGTCATCAGCAAGTGGTGGTTTGTGCGGTGTCACAGCTAACCCCGTAGTAGATAAATCATTGACAAGGCAACGGTAGGTAGGCAGCGGTAGGGGGGCGCGCCCCGCGGGGCACGTCGAATGCGCTTGTTCTACTCATTACTCTAATGACCTCTTTCTTACTCCTGTGGCCAATGTTATTGGGTCAAATGGCGACCCGCAGCTTAAATACAGTAAAGAAAATGAAAGTAGAAATGCCAAAAAGGAGGCAACAATTAATCGATAGAGACTTGGCAGATATTAGGAAAACACAGAATCACTCAAACGAGTCATTTCAAAACACGAAGTTCTACCCATAATTCAAAGAGAGAGTACTTGGGTCTTTGTTTTTTAATGAGAAATGTCCACTGATGTACCGGTGGAAAGAGACCGAATGACCTACTGATTTTTATTAATCAATAAAAAATCTTAAGTGGTAAACAAACACAATATGTAAGTAAACTGTTAATCTACGTTTTAAAATGAATAAAACGGTGCACATTTGTATTACTCATGGAATGTAAATAAACACAGAGTTTCAGCTTGTCGTGTGTCCTGTTGTCCTAGATATATTATACTGTCCTACTGAAGAGCTATCACAGGCAATACAGAACGTAAATCCTGCGAGATTGACAATTCAAAAAAAAACTTCCGAGGCCTATCGTGTTTCTCAAAGATTTCCTTCCTGGGGTAGGTATACTCAGGCTCCTTGCATTACAAGCTTTAGTAAAATAAAATACATAATCTAATGAAATCTAAATTCAAATAGAATATTTCTTCTTTCTTCATTTCTTTCTATTTATTTTACTGAATACTTTTAGCAAGAATTTTTTTTTTCAATTTCTTTTTACGAATCATTTTTAGCAGACGTGGATCAATTAGAGAAAAAAAAAATTTAAAACATAAGCAACATTTAAAATTATTTTTTTATATATTAGGTATGGTTTGACTGACCAAAAAAACAGCTAAAAGACAGTACAAGAGTGTCTGCGGCTTCATTACGAACCAATATCCCAAAACTTTAGTAGAAATAAGTGAATATGAGTATACAACTTAAAGCAACAACTGAGCAATGAGATAGAATAGAATTGAACCACACATCACAGCACCGTGCACAACTTGTAAATAACAAACGACAGTGGGTGTCCGGCCACTGCGCCTGTGCTGGTATTTTTTTGTCTGCGTAGCCTTCGTCCTTACGGTGTTGTGCGGCGACGTCTTTGAGCCGCGCCGCACTTAATTAATACAAGTGGACCGAACGCAGGAGCAAACAAATTTGCCTGCCCTCGGCACTTCTGTCCACAAGCAGCCCCCCGCTCCGCAGCCCGCCCCGCCCCGTGTGCCCGCACCTTACTCGCCCGTGGGACCTCTCCGCGACATTTAATTAAATTTATCGTGCTTATCTGTGGACATCTCACATGGCCGATGGGAATCGAATGCAAAAGCTTACCCGCGGACATTTTTGAAATTCTGAATTTCTGTGAGAACTTACCGTTGCGCTTGTCCGATTAAATTGCACACCAAACGAATGTGGTCGCGAAATGAAGCGGTACACGCTGCCTCGTCCGACGGGCGACGTTCGGCGAACAATTGAACAAATTGATACAAAAACTGGTGCCATCAATGTTGTATCAATTCGCCAGCGCGCCTACCTCTGGCCGGCCGCAGCACTGCCTCCGAGCACCGACTGTCTCACCTGTCTTATATACACAATATCTTATATTACTTCCAACAACATTATATAACTACAAATCGAAGATAAGATATTACTGGCTGATATTTTAGACGACAATCAAACGGCCAGAATAATTTTTGGTAACATGCACAACGTGAGTAAAAGTATTCTTCTGGCAGTGGGTTATGGATACCGTCCAGGAAAAATAAAAGAGAGCTAAGCTAAACTGGTTTATTTAAATTTGATTGAATCTGTAATAGCACGGTTAGATGGTGTGAGTACAAAGTACCGGAATGGTCATTGAAAATGCAATGCTTTAACGTATTGGTGAAATAGCGTGAATCAATGTAAACCGTTGAACGCACGCAACATGACCCAGCGCGGCTTATGTCGATGCGTGTATCGTACAAACATTGAGATTAGTACGTTCAAGTCGATGAAAACTAACAACTCTGAAACAAGCAAATGTGGTTTAATAAAATATTGAAATGTTATTTCTGCTGTGACTTACTATAGTTCATTGTTGAACATATTTAACTAACGCAATGGAGCGGGAATCCGAACGGCGCCGAGGTGTCCTGTTGAGCGTGATTAAGCAATCTGCCATATTGTTGTTACATGTTGCGTCTGTTGTCGTTGTTCAATCATTATTTATATGCGCAAGTGACAAACGATCGGTGCTCGTGCCCCCGGGCCTGCGGGGCGAGACGAGAGGGGGGGAGGGCGCGCGGGGGTCGCGACCTGCCTCCTCGTGAAGATTGATGCGGAGTTGCTCGATACAGATCTAGGAGTTTTTTGTCCGGCGAGTTCCCAGGCGGGCGCGCCGCCGCCGCGCCGCGGGGTGCCCGCGCTCGATGCATTCGTCTTACACTGTCACCACGTTCACCAAAATCACGTGAAACAAGTATAAACGATACGAACAAAACAACTGTTTCCAAAGGGAACCTGTTTCTGAGCCGATAATGACTCGCTCGAGGTAGTGACACATCTCTCCTTGACCATGCGATGTTTATCTCACTTATAGGTAATCTGGGAACTGACTGAG
>JANTPX010126334.1:0-10642 GCA_024757885.1 Apantesis nais | reverse complement strand
TATATAATTAAACTTACTTTTTACTAATATAGTTATAATGTTATTTGTGTTATCATGTGTTACAGTTTGGAACCAATATCGATCCTAGAATGCAAACATTGCGTCGTCGCCGGGAAGCCTTTTTTCGATAAGTAAGATTGGTGCGCATGGTCGACTCTAAACTTTTGTTTTATTTGTAACTTCACCTCAGGAGTTAATAAGACTTAAAAATTCCATAGACACAGGTCTCGGGTGACAGGTGAGGCCATCTGTCTGTCTGTCTGAGTGGGCGCACCCTTGCAGGAGTATAAAGGGAACATGGGGGTTCCCACACGGTAGAGGGTTCTCTACACGCCGTAGATGACCTGAGGTACGTTAGGGTACCAGGGATTACCTTTCTAGGTTACACCTGGTTCCACGGCTACTAGTGCCTGAGACGGCATTCGGTTTTTGGCCGGCTTAAGTACAACGTAACCACTGGTATCTGAGTGCATAAACACACAGAAATTAAAAGAGTCTACATTATTCATATTTATATTACTATTTTATTTTAGAACCTATTTAAGAAACACACACTAGTGATCGTTACAGTAGTCACATAATAATATCATGAACAGACGATTCGACTAATATACATATTTTTAAAATAATTTCGTAATCGGTAGAAAAGTTTGTTCATTTTTTTTGGGAGAAAAGGTATAGTTATCTATTTGATTTTAATCGTTAGACCTTCTCAGTTTCATAAATTACTTATACTTACCAACCTTTAATTTAGGAAATATGGAGAACAACTAGTAAGAATGTGATACTTTATTGTAAATTAACACCATCTTATTTTATTAAAATTATGACGCAATCGGTTTGAAAGTGACTATCTATAAAAAAAAACAAATGGGAAGCAACTTAGGCTTAAGATATCTGTGGGTCTACCATGAGTTCTTATTGCGATTCAATTGCAGACAAAATATCTGTCATAAAAATGATGATTGTTATTCTAAAGTAAAAGTTCTGAGATGGAAATAAAGACCAAAATATTTACTTCTAAAATGAAGAATAAATTCAGTTTATGCCTGCAATTGGATAGCAATAAGAGCTCATGGTAGGCCCATTGTACTTAAAAAAGAGAAGAACACAAAGAACAACAAGACAAGAAGTTGAAAAGAAAACAAATTATCACTCTAAATCTTTTTATTTCTGGATATGATTCTATATTTTAATCAGTGGATAGATTTTTTTAAATAAACTAAAGTGAAAAATAATATTTTTTATGAACACTGACATTATCCTTGAAATAAACATTAAGCCCACTTGTCAACTACTGTAGTTGTATTGTTGACTACATCATCGTCGTAATATGTCTTGCTGAACTGTAGTAGCACCAGTTCATAAGTAATTATTGTGCTTATTACCTGAAATAATTATTTATACATAAAAAACCTACAGTTTTTATTAGCGCATGATGGCTGGCAGGAGCTGGACAGGCTGCGGAGGAACGGGAGCTATATCGATCCAACACAAAGGATGGATCCTCCGAGTGCGGCACCCACAATTGATGTTGGGAACTCGAGAACTCTTCAAATCGCGATACTGGATTAGTAGTTAGCTATTTCCAGCAGTGGCCTGCGACAGGCTGATGATGAAATAACGTAGAGAAATTAAATATAAGAATTTACTTAAAATAATTTCCTCGTCAACAAAAAAAAAAGATTATTCTGAACAAGTTTTCATAAAAAGGTAAAAATAAATTTTATTTAGATTCATAATTTTTGTTATTTAATATTTAGATACAAATAACGTTGATCATAAACAATTTTAGGAAAATTAGTAACTTTTAGGAGGCTAATCCCATTTTGAAACTGACAAATTAAACATAAAAATTGACCATTAATGATGAATAATGAAAGTGTCTTCATAAGAAATAAAATGGTTACAATAATAATTACATTTAGATTCATAATTCATTATGCTCATATTCCTATGGAAATAAAATATTAATTTATCTTAATCCTTCGTTTTTAAGTTTTTTAACTTTTATGAAGTTTGACCACCTCAAAACCCACATGAATATTATATTGAATAATAATTATGAATTTGAAAATATTTATACGAACTTGCAATAACGTATTTCGAGTGACGTAGAACAACTTTCCACTGAACGCTACTGTTGTGTAACGAAGTATGAGTTGGAATCTTTGAACCTGGAAAAATGTACGAATACATACAATACAGTAATTAAACAGTTGTCGTCAAATCCATCAAAAAATATCACAATGATTCAAAAAGATTGCCTTGATTATGATTAAACTAATACCTCCCGATCATATTCTTCAGGATGTACACTGTACACTGGTATTAGAGGCTTTTGCGAAATGTTGTGTACGTTGGCAGCAAGCAAGGATAGCGATATAAATCTCATCAACAAGAACAAGAAACTGCTGTAGTAGGATAGAACATAGTCCGGACTTGTCAGCAAGCTACATGTAAATAAAATCTCAAATTAGATGCATGCAATATTAACTTTTGGGATTATCTTTATCAGCGCTAATATGAATTTATACTCGTATTCTATATCCGCTTTTTTCTGGATGAAAGGTATTTTTTTTGAGTGTCTTCGAGAAAAAAATTACCTACTAAGTTTCATCATGATCGATTGAGTATTTCAAGTATGAAATTAAACCGAGTTTTGTTTACTGGGTAGTAATTTATTATTTATTTTTTAATTCATTTAGATTTTTTTATTGTTTTTGATGTCACTTCATTTGATCATAACAAAAATGCATCCTATCATTTATATTTAAACGAATTTACATTTTGAAAAAGAATAAGTTTGATATTTACAACAACAACTCGCAAAACTACCATTATTTCTTCTCTAAGTAATAAAATAAATCTGTATGGTACGTACAAAGTACCTTTAATTTTTTTTTTAAGTGGAAATCTAAATACGTCAAAATGAGGTCACTAACATTCCCTTAGTCAATTTATACTTCGTCGTTATTTCGTCGCTCTAGTTCTGATTAATTGTATCGTAAAATGGTCTCACTTTGGACTACGAATACCTCTGGAAAGTGTTTATTTGACTGTAACCCACTTAGACTGCTTGTGTAGTAGGGAAGTAAGATGTGAACATTTAACTGAATCTGAAATACGAGAACGACTTCCCGTATTATTTTAAATTATCTTCCAAGTTTTTAGGTCTAGTCTAAAATGTATAACCCGCCAGCTCCAAGTTAATTGTTAAAATTCTTACAATTATGAATAATAATTACTAAAAATTCATAAATCGATCAAATTTATTCAATATTGTTCGTAATGAAAATACATAATACACTCACGTATTAACTTTTGAAGCATCACAATGCATGATTGTGAAATTTACAAGAGACTTGCTGTAAAAATAATAATTATGTAATTAATATATAACCTAAAACTTTAAATCAGCTACTTTTTAAATACAATGCATAAAGCGACCTCTATCCCACATGCTTTTATCAAACTGCAATAAAATGTAGCAATTTCCAATGTTTAACTCAAATCGATTAAACACATATAATATCAACTAGAAATAAAAATATATTTATAAACATTATATTTACTGCAATATTGTGAAAAGCTGAACGCAGATGTAATACATGTCGCCGAAGAATGACAAAAGAGTAAAGCTGCTCAGTTGAGCATCTATTTCCTTCACCAGCAGCGCTAGTTTTGAGTAGTGTTCTCGTAGTTGGCCCCACGATATTGTACTCTAAAACCATATAATGAGCAAACTTGCATCAACTTGATAAACATAATGTTTGAGATACTCGTTATACGATAAGGATGTTAAAATATAAGAATCAAGCTAAATAAATCTAAAGAATAACCAGTCTCCTATTACGAAGAAGCATCACGCACACCAAATTAATTTAACTGTAATTTTTTAGTAAGTTATGTTCTCAAAAATATTTGAATATTTAAAAACACTTGAAACTTCTTTGACTTTGAAACAAGTTGTCCTTTCAAATTTAGGAATTGTTCTTCTAATATAATCAATTATACAAGAAGATACACTTTATTGAAATTTCTGCATCGTGTTTTATAAGCAGACAATTATGTTGCAGTTACTTATAAACTGAAAAATGCACTATATCATGCCATGCATGCATGCCATGCACGACAGTCATTACTGTGTAATTACTTGATTGCTTTTTATTACAAGTACAAAAAAGTTAGTAAACCAAGACAAACATTATTTTTAAGAAGTAGCATAATCTAGTTGTTTTACTTACATTGTTCTTCCTAGAATATATAACCTTATTCAGGTTGTAAAAATATGAGGTTATATAAATGCTACAGCAAATTGTTAAAACATCAACGTAGCAGCATAAAATAGTAGTTTGAAAATTAAATATCTAAAAAATAAAATAAAAATAAAATTAATGAATTATGAACTAAATTATACTCTTATTGAATGAATTTCTATCACTGAACCTTTACTATATTTTGAATAAATTGCACTCAACACAACTTTGGGGCTACATTTTAAAGTGTAAATATCTTAAAAGCTATCAGAGATTTAAAATATGACGGCAGAGCGTCTGTCGGACCGTGAGTCCATCCCAAGTGACAGCATATATAGTATATAAAGATGTCGTGTAGTATAGTCTAATCATAATAATAATATAATGCGAGTCGCTAGTATTCGATAAACACATATGATACTTACACTTGCTAAAATTTTGTTTTCGAAATTCATTTAAAACTCTGTACTCACCAAAGCTAAAGCGGCTACTAAATCACTATACGGTATATACTTAAATACGGCATACATTCTGATTTTCATGAACGATGAAAAAAATTCATTGCTTGAGTGAGTTGAAGTAGTATTAGAAATACATTCAATAGTTAATTTGGTGCCGAAATTGATCGAGAGACTGTGTGTCACTGCAACAAAGTAAAACAGAATTATTTGGTACTGACACTGCTGGGCGAGGTTCTTCAGTAAAAAATACCCGTACCCTTAAACTGTAGTTACCTACTCATTTTTGATTTTAATAATTATATCTTAAGTTTTTAAATAAAAACAAATAAAGTGATCATAAAAAAATGTAGGTGTAATAATGTTAATTCAGATCTAATAAATACTGAATCTGTTAACAAACAAAAGAAATGTATTCTTCCAATTACAAAATGTTCATTTCGTACCCAAAGACATTACTATTATCATGATTGCAAATATATTTGATTTCTTAACGGCGTGGCTATCCAGTTTCAATAGACTCAGGCTCTGTTCAGTTTCCTCAGCTAGTTTCATCAATTTAGGCCAGTACTTAGCTAATTTTTCTAATAATATTGCCGCACTAAAGTTTATTACATAAAACACGACGTAAGCTGAAAGAAATAATTAAACTGATTCAATTTAAGATATATACTAAGTTTAATTAAATTACTTTATGATAGCAAACTGTGTGAACTTTGTCTAGAGAAGAAAAACTGTTTAAAAAGTCCAAAATAGAATTAATTGTTACAAAACGTCAAAATTAAGCATACAGAGTGTTTAGGATATTGGTACTTACATATTGACCCCAATGAGACTTCATTACTAAGAAAATTATGGATACTAAAGTAAAACATTACCGATTGCCCCATTAGAGTCAAAATATTGTAGATGCCGTAGAAACATTTTACTTTAAATCTGGAAATGTAAAGGTTATTATCGTTCAAGGTTTTAATTTGTTTGTTAATTTTTGTATATGAACAGATACTTTACAATGGAAGGCATCAATATATGCGCTAATTTATTTTCAGAAATCTCATTCGATGTTTTCAGTGTAGTATATTTCTACACATTTTTGCACCTCAAGATCGGCCGGAAGTACACTTGCCAACACCGGCAAAACCTGAATGCCAACCACACTATAGGCCTTACACTTTCACGAGAAGAAACTACACATCATGGATTTGCGTTTATGGTACTGGTCAGTGGCATAACCTACATAAAGATGTAGGTAAAATACTTTTTAACCATGTGATCGACTGATCACATGGTTAAAATGTATTTCACACATAAGTCATGAGAAGACCGTGCCTTAGAAAAGTCTAAGGCACGGTCTTCTCATGACTTATGTTATGGTCATGAGGAGACCAGTTAATCACATGGTTAAAAAGAATTTTTCCAATGCTACCAAAAAGAGGGTAAGAAGAAGGTTTCAAACAATTTGGATAACAAATTATTATTCAAGATGGCACAAAGATATTGAGACTCCATGAATGCATCGTTAAGAAAAAAATAAAATGTTACCATAAGATTGGAGAAGGTGACCCCATATGATTGGATATGGTGAGACAGAAGGACCGTGGGTGTCGTAAAAGGCGACTAAGGAAGCAAATTATGCAGGACAACAGCACCGCAAAGAGAAGGAAAACTAAAAATAAACCCTGTACCCACCTTTCTGGCCAACATGGTATAGTAGGCCAAAACTCTACGGGTGGCCTATGTCCAGAAGTGGACTATTAAAAGATGTGATGGGATGATGATGAAGCATAAGATTGTTCTTATACTGTTGTACTAGAGAGACACCTTTTATTGCGCGCTGAAGTATCAGACACTATTACGTAGTTTGTGGTGTCAGCGCTATATTGTTCTTGAATGCATTTTACCGTACTTGCTAAGCAAATAAATTTGTTCATTTGTACAAAATATGCATTCAATTTAGCAAATACATAAAAAAAACATAAAAGAAATACGATATGTACTTAGTTCCATCAGCAGTGAGCTGGTTTAGACCTTGTACAGGAAAAAATCCTGTCCAACGGGCAAACCTCATCGAATGACGCAAGCAAGCATGGAGGTAGCATGGCCTTTTTTGACGAGTGTCATTGACTTTCATCCTTTAACTGCAACGGAGACATTAATACTGTATATAACTCCTAGCCCATACACTGACAAATAATAAAAAAACAGGTTTTATATCAGGCATTGTTCTAATAGATACAAAAAAGTAAACGAATGAAAATAAAAAGAACTATTTATGTAATAAAATAAGATTGTATTCATTACTAGAACGTACCTTGTCGCAACTGGAATCTGTAACACTCTGATACATGCTCCTTAAAATAAATAAATAAAGTCGTCTTTATTATTCATACAATAAACGTATTTTGTTATCGTAACTTACGTTGTCTAAATGTTGTACTTCAACGTACGTAAAACGATGTATTCGACGTTAAACTGACAAGGTGTAACAATTGTTATAGATCAAATATTTACATTGGTAATATTTTAACATAAATCGTCGGTATTAACAGTGTTTATTAAATGTTGCCCCTAAAGAAACATATATTCACAAATGAAAACAATTCAATATTTAATTATAATAACTAATATTTTATTATATCGTGGAGATTTAGTTGGAGAGACTGATCTATCGACTGAGACGTTATTTTGATTGTTGTTTTGGAAAATAATAATATTCGTCCGGGAGTAACACCATTTCACACTCTAGTTGAGAGCTCAGCGTGGACTTAACAACGCTGCAATCTCACATTATCGCTGCTATCAGCATGGGGATTCTGTCGCTAATTACCATGGTCCTTTGCGTGGTCCAAGGCGAAAGATTCCGTCGCTTATTTTTGTGAGAAAGTGACGTCTGCTAAAAGCCTAGGGAAAGACATGAGAGAAAGTTATTACTCTCCTAATTCAAAAAAGACTATCTTGTGGATAAAAATGGGGGATTGTTCGTTACCCTAGCAGAAATAGGCCTGAGATAGTGGCCTAACGTTTTCTACTTTTCTCAATCGGAAGGCAAGCAAGGTTCTTTACACACATTTTACTAAGGCCTAGAGATAAGATTACCAGCAATCGGACACTTTGAGAGTAAAATAAGCAAAGAAATGCATTTCCATCCAGTTTATAAATGCTGACTTTCATCTGTTTCTTTGCGTTTTTATTCACTAAATACTAACATAAAAACAGGACAAAAAGGGCTCAACTAACGTGACTGTGGTTTTCATTGCTACATAAACAACAGATTAGGGCATCATTTATTATTTGTTTTATTTTAATCGGTTTATAATTAAAAAAGTGGCAAATCAATATCAATATTTTATATAAATTAAAGCACCGTTATTTACTTTTTTTCTAAAACTCTAACTGCGCTTGCCGAGTCGTGGTCTCCACTCGAGAATCTGTCTACTCCGCCGATCGATCGGTCGATGGATCGATCGATTCTGCGACAGATGTAACCAGTCCACTGCCACTTCAGTCTTCTACACTTCTGAACTACGTCAGTGATTTTGGTTTTGTGTCGGATAATTTCGTTCCGGACTTTATCCCTTAACGAGATTCCGAGCATACACCCTTCCATAGCTCGCTGAGTGACATGTAGTCGGTGGGCTAGTTTCACTTTCAGGTTCCACGTCTCGGCTCCGTATGTTATGACCGGCAGCGCAATGTAGGACACCCTTCGGCCAGATGGACCGACGACCTGAAAAAAGTGGCTGGTGACTGGGTGGCAAATATGGGAGATTGGGCATTGTGGCGAACCCTGAGGGAGGCTTATGTCTAGACGTGGGCTGCAATAGATGATGATGATGAAGTGAAAACTCTCAGTAATTTCTAAAAACTGGTGAAAGAATTGAAACGCCACACCCAAAATAGTGAGAAAGATCTTGCTGTTAAATATGTTAATATGTAACTTAAAACTCTACGATAACAAGCAAAAAACTAAATAATGAAATCTTACCTAGTCAAAATACAGGAAATAACAAAATTATATATCAGATAATTAATGACCATTGAAAATTATACAGTGACGAAATATCCTTAATACTATTATATGCAAATATCCAAAGCGTACTAAAACCTGGAAAGCTAGATGAACTTTAATGTATATTGGCAGCTATGAAAAATGTTCACGTGGTTGTACTAGTTGAAATTTGGATTAAATTGGACAACAAAGCTAAGAATCTACGATTGATGAACGCTACTATAACTTCAGAACACAGCAGGGGAGGTGAAGTTTTTATTTTTGCGCACAAGAACCTTAAACACGATTTTATAAATAGTAAATATGAAGACAATAGCCACTTTGTATGGGTCCATTTGAAAAAGGTCTGGAGTTTTCTAAAAACCTAAACTGCAAAGAGGTAAAAAAACAGCTATTTTTAGAGATTTTATTTCAATCTTCTCAGTGATGATTTTAACACTATAGCTTACAAAGAAATGCTAATAGAAAATGGTTATAGAATACTAAACAAAGTAAGTAAAAACTACTGTACACGAGAGACTACTACAACTAGTACTATACCAGATCATGTGATAACTATCTTAAAAGATAATAGTTTCCACTTTGCTATGATGGAATCAGCCATGTATGACCATAAGCAGATCTTTTTGGAATTATTATCATATTATTACTATTATTATATTTTTTCTCTGGATGCAGCAAAAATTAAATTGCTATGAAATTTAAATGGGACCATTTCGGAATACACCTCTTTCAAACAAAAAAATAATTTTGCTAATCCGTCAATATATGATCGAGTTATGCTCGAACATACATAAAAAAGCATACAAACATCCGAATTGAAAACCTCCTCCTTTTTGAAGTCAGTTAAAAATAATTATAATTAGTAGTAGCAAGTATTATTTCGAAATATTTGTATGTTGTTGTTAAATGAAAGCAGGTAAGAGTATGATGATACGTATGAATGATGAAAGCTATGCAATATTAATCGCATATAATAGACAAAAATAATAATAAAGTAACTCCATTGCACTAAGTTATTAAACAGCCACTGTAAATGCTATCTTCTCACAAGCAGATTACCAGAGATTTGTGAGATTGAAATTACAAGTTTAAAGGTAAAATTAAAGTATGTTTAGGTGTATATATAAATTATTTATGCTATTATCTATTTGTTATTCCTCTGGTAATTAGATAAACCGCAAACTGAGCCATTTGTGAAACAAGTAACATCATAAAACGAAATGTACCCGCTAATCACTTAGCTTAAGGTTTCATAACTGGATTTGTATTAGCTAATTGGATTTGGAACTAAGATATATTTACTTCTACCTAAACTCAAACACTATAAGACTTTTACCAAATGACTTAAAAAGTTCTAACAAAGAACTTTTTTTAAGTACAGCTTACGGAGGAACTTTTCTACAATTAGTTAACGACATTATGACAACTTTATCTCCTGATCTAAGTTTGAAACGTGTCTTTTCGTATGATATGTATAAATAAAGTTTTCCCTACAGAATAAAAAAATCTGTTCTATTAAAAAATGACGTTATAAAGTTACTTTAACAGGGCACTTTAGGTATACAAGGTCACTTCAAATTCATGTCACAGCATAGTCGAGGCAGTACAATGTTTTATTAGATTGAAATAAAAATCTTTTACATAAATTCTACAAAACAAAAAAGTAAAACAAGAGAAGGCTCGGTAATCGTAAATAAACGAATAAACGTTTTTAATTTGCCTCCGACCATAAATATTAATTACTTTTTTGTAATTTCTACTCATTGCACTGTTACCTTGAATGATTGTACTTTGGTTTGATTTTGTTTTTAAGTAAGACTTCCTTAGCACCGACGTTATATGAAAATTCGATGAAATAAAAAGATGACTGTACAAAGAGACCAATATTTAGCTTACGAGAGAATAAGATAGAT
>JANTPX010125230.1:0-10652 GCA_024757885.1 Apantesis nais | reverse complement strand
AAATAGGGTAGTTTTATCCCAAAAATCATCCTTTAAGGGGATAAAAAGGAGGGTGCAAGTTTGTATGGGGAATACATAACTGCTAAGATTCAGATGGAGATAGTTTGATTCTTCATAAAAGATAGACTTCTGTTTACAGCAATAACCGACACACACGCAGGCGGAGCTACAGGTAAAAGTTAGTATTTATATAAAGAAAGTAAAGACTTTAGCAGGACAAAGCGACTGGGCCTATTGTGTTCACTACTCTTCTTACGCTTGTTATCGTGAAAGTTTATATATTACGTAAACAATCAATGCATTTATTCAATTCTACAACTCGAAACCGATATATGTAATTCAATAGAGTGCCAAAATCCTATACACAAATCCATATTATTTCTAATGTACATTGTCCACACGTGCGCCTGCGATCAAGACAAGTGCACTGACATACAACGGTTCAATTCTCAGAATCGGGTTAATTCGGTGTATGACGTCATCGACTACTGCGCCCGCGCGCTTCCTTGTCCGACAAAATAGTGACTCGTGGGCAATTAATAGATAAATTCATTTAGTGCCTGACTTACTAACTTGTCGTTTTGAAAGTGAATAATTGTTTCTGAGAAGGAACATGTAAGTTCTGCTCTGAGACAACGCTGTAACGTTATAATGATTACTTATACTACAGAAACTAAGTAATAAGTAAGTAACTCACAATAAGAAAACTAGTTTCTTATGGTTTTTATATGGTCGATTGCCACTGAATTGAGAATGTAATTGGAAGTTTAGGTTAGCTCATAATGAACTTTCTGCCCTGTAACAGCAGTAGTGTATGATCAATTATGCGTTAATTATAGACAATCTGTAAAGCATGGTGTTAGGCTCCTCAGCCAAAAAAATGATTTCAATTATCGCTCCCTCTTCCTTACTTCCACTTAACGTTCTGTTCAGGATAAATTTTTCTGATATCCTGATGTTCTACTTTTAAACAACTACGTTTTTTGTATGTATCTGTATGTTTCTGTTTATTGAACAGAACGTACGTATTTGACACAGACCTCCCTGAGTAATTTAAAAACTTTTAGCGTTACAGTTAGTATTATTATTAATTTAATTAAAAAATCTCATATAGCGCTAATTCTTTTTGCCTGTTTGTAAATTCCGCGACCAACAGGATGGTGAGCGAAAAGGTTAGGGCTTAAAGATTCTTTTTTCACAGTGTAGTCGCTAGATACACAAGAATTTAATCTATTTAAATCGAACGACTTGTATAGATTTCAATATGCTCAAAATACTTTTCTTCGACACACCTGCCTATTCAGTTTATTGTGTCAACGACGAAAATAAACTAAATCATCGGTAATCGATAAAAAATGAAAGCTCTTACGGCCCTTGATTGGAACCACATGACGTCGTCGAACGTCAGAGTATTTTTAAAAACAATCACCAATATTCATTTAAGTAAACATAAAAAAAGCTTAAGGCCTCACTGCCACCGAGGCATTTGCTCCCGAAAACACATCTATTAGTTTAAAGTAACTTTGTTCACAACATTCTACCCGAGCTTTAACGTTAACTGATGCGTTTAAGTTTCAAGGACTTGTTGCATCTCAGCGTGGGAAAGCTCAGAGAGGTCAGGTGGCACATGTGGTGCACTCCTGTTAGGATGTTTTAAAAATAATATTTAACAAAATACAGACGAAGGTGCCGAGATTGTGAAGCGACTTCGCGGGGGAGATACTGAGTTACACATCGACATAACCGAGTTCAGACATGATCCGCCCCACACGGTGGTCCGTAAACAATAACACGCCATTATTTATCTTAGTTATGACTAGTTTACGATATCTACTAACAGTGCACCTACACGTGGTGTTAATCGCGTTACCACAGAATAACTTTATTTCCATACCTCACTTTTCCTTACATAAGAGATCGGCTTTGTGGCGTTGACTTTATTGGAACCAATTAAAAATATTCAGTCTCGTCGAACATCTTGCTATTATATTTTACAGTCTGATATTTTTAAATCGTTGTTGTTACATTGGTAGTATTTTGGTATTCTATTCAGTAAATTTGTCTCCAAGGGACTTTCGTATTGTTACGTCG
This sequence comes from Apantesis nais, assembly GCA_024757885.1. NCBI lineage: Eukaryota > Metazoa > Arthropoda > Insecta > Lepidoptera > Erebidae > Apantesis > Apantesis nais. The sequence goes on along the minus strand of JANTPX010125230.1, from coordinate 8,561 downwards.
TGCCTTCAAGGTATTTGGAATCGTCTCCACTTGCAAACATTTTTCGCGTGATCTGCTGCGAAGAATGTATTTGTAAGCAAAAAATAAATCTCAGCACCGCCCAACTTTGGCTTCTGTACGTCATATGAGCCCGTGGGATTAAAGTGAATAAGCGATAATGGACGAGAATTTGCGTCGTGGGTGTCCGGCTCGCGCTCGCATTATGCAGCACTTCTTGTGCCTCCTCATAGATAAAGCGCTTTCTGTTCATGGATGCGCAATAATGTAGGCTTTGTGAATGGACAAATATGGTGCGTAAACACGCCCAGCGATGCGTTGCTTCATTGACTTCAAAAAATCCATCTACACAAAATCAACATGTACATATGTAATATGTACGACACAAATCTCTGTTTAGTTCTTAGAAATTATAAATATCAGCTTTGTTTCTGTTCTTTTCTACGCCTTCCAACACTTTCAACGGAAAAAAATAATACCATCGTATTTCATACATATACATGTACAATATGTATATGTATAATACATTTTAGTATACAAATCAATGTTGGTATTTGTTTAGTTTATATACTTTTCTATACTGATTAACAAGTGCGCATGACTGTGTCCTTCCTTTGCTAGAAGAAAACTCAAAGTTGTGTGTGTCAAGTGTGTACAGTAAAGTATATAATGTTTATCATTTTACAGGTTTTGTTACCCAATTTTGAGTTTATCTGTTTTTATATGAGATTATATGACAATCGTGATTTCATATCTGTACTTTGTATTTCCTTATTCCAATGAACAAGGCCGTGTTATTTACCATGTGTAGTATACACCAGATCCCGGTAACGTGATTTCAAAGAAACATCATGTCAAAGCAACACTATTGTCCTATTAAACAACACATTTGATCTTTGCCTAGTTATTTTTTATTATAGTTACACAAGAAATAATACATCGATGTAGTCCAATGCTATAGTGCGTAATGAGACGTAAAAATTAGCAAATAGAATCAAAAGTGGGTCCAAGAGCGATAGGTCCACGATGACACGACAGAATGACACGGAAGCTAATATGCCTACCGACACCCACAGGCCACGGCGACCGTCCGCTTGCGTCAGAATCAAATCTACTTCATTTACTTCCTACTAAACGCTACTAGGGCTGTCGCGACTGACTACATACTGTGCCTTACCTCTATTACCTCACCTTCCTAATACGCGTATGAAATTTTTAATTTAGAATGCGTAGATTATATGACTAGTGTATTTAAAATTTTAAACTCAATAAATATTGAAATGCTTCTTTAGAATAATTCCATAATTAATAATTATATTGGCGGACAGTGATAAAGTTAATCAAAACTGCAAAAAAAGACTGTAAATGTAATTAATATGTACAGGAATTTCTACAGGGAACGCCCTTACGCCGTGCATCCCTGTACGTGGTTACAGTCCTATCAGGCAACGCCTGATTTATTACCTAGTTTTCTATTCAAACAACTGGCAGCTGAGAAGACTATGCAATTAAATTAGGTTGTAATACATTTTTTTAAGTACAACCGGTTGGTTCATCTTTGATTTCAATTTGCTTTTATTGTCGTTTTATTTCATTAAAATGTGATATTAATTTGGCATATTTCAGTGTTTTGGATATTACGATAAATTTGGTACAGTAGTTATTTACACGAGTACTGAGCTTATTATAATATTTGACTAGGCGATAGATCGGCCAAAACGATGCGTCAAGATTAGTACTAGTACTAGTCATCAAGCAAAATATTTTGGTAAATTAATAGAGTGAAGAAGGTTGAGTATAATATCGTTATATAGAAGAATGTGGTTAATTCCAAAATGAAAAAAAGAACTCCTCGGGAGTGACAATTTATGATCGGCACAAATGAATCGTTGGGTTACTAAAGTATCCTATTTTGTTCTTGAAGTAATAAACAGTCTTTTGTGAGTCACTAGGCCACATTTTATACCTTCAAGACATACAATCTTATACTCTATCGTGATAGATGTTATATGAATGTGCTGCTCTCTGAAAAAATTAGTAACTTTAAACGTTTATGACACTTTTTTAGTGTTGCCACGAGGAGAAAATATTCAGTTTAAAACAGACATTCCTGCAACCATAAACCATAAAGTTAAATAAAAAAATATATAAGTCTGTTTTGGTTGCAGAACCACATTTCACATGCTGTTGTATTTTAGAATGATACTTTAGACTAAAATCTCAAAGCAGCTATTGTTGAGCCTTTTCGAACTCCCATACTATTAAATTCTGATCCTGTTCAAAACAGCCGATGTGTACTGAAAAAGTTTTAAACGTTTTAAAGTCACAAGAAACGTTTTAATAAAAATAAAATTATTCACATAAGTTATAGAATATCAATATAAAGCGAAAACAAAACTTATAAATTGAAATCTGAGTGTTTGACGCAATAGACATCGTTTGTCCTGTTACAAGCTAGAATATCTATTGTGATAGCATAAGTCGAGTTGTCATACATTTCCCGGTTCAACGCACGTCAATGAGATCGCATACCAAACTATGACTTAACGCCTACTCTATGGAAGTGCTGTATCTAATTAAGTAGATTGTGTATACGGGAGATTCAGTTATGCCATATATTAAGGAAGTAGCTTTGTAATGTTTAGCATACACAATTTAGGTTATCAGGAAGTTTACACATTGATCAAATTTGAGAATATCGCATGTTACACGATGTTACTTTTAGGCAGCAAGGTATATTATAATCAAAAAATTGGTAGGTTTAGATTTTACACCGATTTTTTCGAAGTTGGGTGTGACAGGAGGTAGTTTTTGATTTTTTTTAAACCTAATATTAAAAAGCCAAATACCGTTTTCCTGAAAGGAAGTTCTTAAGAACATCTTGCATTGATTAAATGCTTCTCGGTCTCGAAAAATAAGAAGAAGAAAAAATCTGAGTAATATCACGGAAGTTGACCAAAATACTGCTAATATGCTTTAGACAGTCTACCTGCAAACAGATATGATTGATGGTTGGAATAATTTGTTTGTTAGTTATGCGGATGTAAATTTGAGCCAAAACTGCACTACACTCAAAATTTATTAATTTGACTGACAGAGCACTTGGGTAATTAGAGTCATTTTATTACAAACATAACTTCTATATATCAGAAGATATCATTCTGAGAGACTCTTTAGATCATCTCTAGTGACACGAGTAAATAAACATATATGATTTTTGGAATAAATTTTACTGTTACACGAAAAATCACCGATTATATCATTTAACTTAGCGTTATGTTAACAAGCGTGGCCTTAATACATCGACGTAATTCTAAATTGCATTAAAAATAATATAGAATTAAGTTCCCTATTTTCCCTTTATCTGCAGTTCAGTTAAGTGTGTGAACGTTCAGCAGTCACACATGAGTAACGGCCGACAAACTGAATCAATTATTTTTTTCACCTCCTCAATTTGCACAAGTTAAATGATTATTTTTTACAAAAATAACCTTGAAGTTTGTTCTGATAAATTTGGTTTCCGGCATAGTCTAAAAGGCAGACACATCGTGGATTTAAGATAAATTAATTATTGATAATAATTTATAAATTCACAATGGAGTTTTTTAGATGTAAACAAATATTGCATAACAGCAATTATACACAAAAGACAATGTTAATACTTTTTACTTATCAGTAATGTTGTTATATTTATATTTTCTAATCATACAGACATCAACATTATTATTTTGTACTCTGTGATGCCCGAAAAAATCGCAGAATTTTTTTATGTCATTATTAATTCTGTCTGGGATTCCCAGTATTTGTAGTTAGTTTATATTACTAAAATAACACATGGTACTTATCTCGTCTCTCAAGTAAACCTTTGCAAGTGACTGGAACAGCAATATTGAGAGCAGTAGGTCGGTACATAAATCGTAAAAGCAGCTGGAAGACATTGTTTTTACAGCTGAACTGATATACAAAATAACACTACCACTGACACCAAAATATATTTTATTTCGTTACCTTGAAACGCTTCTAAGTGCCAGGCTTGTTCTAGATGATGGGTAATGTTGCTAGAACTCCGTGGCGGGAATAGTTTTTCGCCTTCGCCGTTTATTAATCGTTTACTGTAGGGGGCGGTACACTCGCTTTTCAATTTATAAGGTTACATAATTGTTCAAGATTTTATATTGTTTGAAATAGTTTTCATACCTATCTTATAATTAGTTATTACTTTTAGCTGGACTTAATACTATATTTTATATATACCATCTATCCAATAACTTTAAAGACAGTATTCCATTTTATATCACTTTATTATATTTTTTAAAAATAGGTTTCAGATTCATCCCACTGGCGGGTGATATCCGAGGGGATTTCCGCACAGAAAAAAAGGTATCAACTAGAATGATTTAAAAAAAAATTATGTTTTATTTTTACTTCATACTTAAATCAATTCCAGCGGCAATCAAAAAACCATGCATGTGTTTATTAGTATTGTATAGTATAAAACCATGAGTAGAGCCAAAAAACGAACGTTAATACTTATTAATCCGTTTGATTCCGCACATAGATATTTTTTTTGACGTAAATACAGGAACCGCATTTATAATTCACGAATAGTGGAAACGTGAATAAGGAAACCGTCGATGAGGAAGCTTCGACGTATATATAAATTAATTTCGTATATTTCGGAAACGCCTCTAACGACTGGTTCTAGTTTTATATTTTGATATTATAGTTTTGATTTAAAAAAGTTATCACAGTAAAAAGGCCGATACGTGAGCCCGATCGCACGGCCTCGATAAAAAAAAGAACTGTTTAGCTTTCTACAGGTATATGAGTTTAGCTATGGTAAAGGTAAGCAGTAACACAAATAAAAATGCTACACAAAATATACTACTACATATACAATGAACAATTTGTCGTCATTTATCACAATTTTCAATTATGATTTGAATTAGACTAAGGTAGTATGACAACAAGCTATGCTACCTAATTTATATTTTTTGCCTAGGTTATGCAGGTATTAATTTATTTAACTTTTTTGCTACATCCATTTATAAAATAATATTGGATCATTATCAGCCTGACCCCGTATCCTACTGAACGACGCACGATCTTTCCCAAGGATCGCCAACCATCTCGGTCTTGGGCAGTCGCTTTCTTTAGACCGTCACATTTAAATTTAAATACTCTTATAGAATTAATTAATAATCTGTGAATTTGACTATTTGAATATTTAGCCCTGATACATTAGCGATTGAAGTATGTTTTATGATGATTTTTTATTCTTAATCCCCGCAAGCAGCTGATTTTTATAGTTTCTGCTCTCACATATATTTTAATATTTCCATCAGTTCAGATCCAGTTTTGGCTTAAGTAAATGTGTGATTTCAACAAAGATCATTTTGACAACTTAGTAATGGGTTAATGTAATTAATAATGCCCACATATTAAGCAACTGTAAACATTTTTCACTATAATTTCTTGAATATCGTCGTATATCCAATCCTTCATTATTAATTAGAATCCCAGACGGAAACATATTGAAATTATTTATCATTCGAAACATTAGGTCAAGACCAGCAAGTAACCATCGTTTATCAGTTCAAATGGGACGGAAGTACCACTTTAATGGAGCCACATAATTTATAAATGATAATGCTTTTTAGACAATGATTTATTAATAAATGTTAATTGAACTAGAGCAGTCAACCTAAACTAATTAGTTAGATATCGCGTCTTATCAGCGTTGTGCAATTTTTCACTTCCATAATACCGCCAGCCTTTCATAAGCCCGTTTATATCAAGGCATAACAAATTCCTATTACATCACATTACACAAGCAGTCCCAAGTGCCACGTAATAGCTCGTAGATCGTGGAGAAAGCACGGCGGCCTTGGCAATGAAGCGCGCGCCGCCGAACGCGTCGTCGCGCAACGACCGCTGCGCCCGCGCCCGCCTGCCCTCCCGCGCTTATAATTGGCGCGAGTTTTCACGCATGCGCAACACTTTCGTTGTCAATGAACTTGGAAAGCGGGGATGCTCTGTCATTGTCATTAGATAGCTGGGAATGCACTCTCGCTGCCTTGCACGCGCTTCAATAGTTACTTCTATCACGCAAGTGACGCAAGACACAATCGCTTTTAATTTACAAAAAACATCACATTCATAGTATCTGTGCCTCTAATTAAGTCATCATAAAGGCGACAGTAGATCCGATTCGGTTTATACGTCCACTTGTATTTTAAATCGTTTTGTCTTTAATGGTATAAGTACCTACTTGCTATTAAGGTTTTTGTTTTATTTTTTCTAAAACATTATAACTCTATAAACAGTCCATTGCCCTTTTTAAGTATTGTTTTTTCCCATTTCTCAACTTTGGAAATTAATTACGTCGAAATCTTACGACTGTTATTGACGCGCCTATAGAGTACAGATTCGTAAATCAAAAACTGAAGTTCGCAACATCATGGAGAACGGTTTGTTTATAAACTATGTAATAGAGAAGTTTTGGCACTTGACATGAACGACTAGCAAAGTCTGTCTTAAGCAAATTTTTATTACACTTACATATACAAAGCATCAATTGTACCATGAGCTATAAGGTGAGAAAGATTCGGTAAAATTGATGTTATCAATTCTAAAATGTTAATTTGTTCTTTAAGTAAATCACAAAGTGTTTCGTATCATGCGATTGTATAATTTTACCTAAATGAGCTCATTGGGACATCTACGACAAAAAGTAAACCAGTTTTTGTTGCGATGTAATCTTAGTGTAGTGGGTGGGTACACCAATCAAATTCTTATGTGTGTAGGATGTGTCTCTTAATTAAACAGTAATAAGGCTTCAGGTGATGATGACGGGGTGCAGCGATTCGCCCTGGTGCGGTGGGAAAATTGTCGAGGCGTTTGGACCCACTTGACGCTCCAACGACTACGAAAACTGGCTCCTCGCACGAGGTTATAATGGAGTTGCCTTTTGCATACATTATTTTTTTATTATTGTTAGGAACCCCTTCATTTATTATTATTGACACTGACAACCGCTTATCAATAAATAGAAAATGTACCTACTGGTTTGCCAATGTCATTCTGTTAAAATAGTTAAGTTAAAAATGTTACTCGCTGTTGACACATAATAAAAAGAATAGGTAGTAAACTTGGTAAATATGTATATGAGAAGTATATTTAAATAATTTAAACTGTATTTAATATTCGCATTTCATTAACTTCTTAGTTAGTGAACGGAACTTCACGTCAACCTAATGTGTCCGCTATTTTGTTTTTATTTATACGGTAATGTTTGTGCCTACTTCCGATTCTTTGAAAGCGTTTTTGCTGGGAAATCATAAATTGTTAGACTACAATATTCTATAATGTTATTGCAACACATCTCAAATTTTAATAAATATTTTTTTCAGAACAAGACAGATAGGAATTTGGCAATGTTCTACCGGATATGCGGCGGTTGGATATCCGGCAATCCGGTTTCAAGGCCAGTTTGAAATCTGTTCCCCAGTCGTTCACAACTAACCTTTTCATCTCTATTTTCATGTGAAGCGACGTATAGCTACTATTTAATCTGATAAGTTTTAAGATACGGCCATATCTGCACACAAAGCAGAATACAAGTGTTGCGTTCAATACCTAGTGTTGGGTTCTTCCCCGTTTCCTTGAATGTGAATGTAATATTACTATAGTATTATCAATAAATATATTTTATTTTCAATAATTATATTTTCTTGCAAGAGAACCTTTTTGTATTTAATGAATGATGGTCTAATTTCGACCTTTGAATGATCACTTAGTTTGCGTAATTGCATAAGTCTGTTTGATTTTAGTGTACACACACTGTTATATAATTTTGTCTAAGTGTAAAAACCCTGTCAAAGTACAATGCACAAATAATTGTAGCATGAATGAAGCTCTTTAACATCGTTGTTTTAAATCACTGCACATAATAAGAAAAGGTTTGGGGGAAGCGCGCTTCATTGGCGCCGTCGTTACGGGCCCTTCGCCACAACACAACTGCCATCTGACAGTAATACTTACACCATTACAGTGATAGACACTCGTAACTCAACTGTTGCTCAATTGAGTATAGAGAACTCAAATAAAATAACTAATACCTTCTAATTATTTCATAGGACAGATGTTACATAGGAGAACCGACTATTTCTTATTACGCAAAGATGACGTACCCATCTGAACAATTAAAGATATTGAATAGTAAATTAAATTAACATAGTTGTATAGAAAAGATCGTAAGTAGTTAGTATCATAGCTGTCTTCAATTTGTTATTGTAAAAACAAGAGACGCCTACGGCGTTTTATCATAATGTTATTAATTGTTTCATTTCTTTATCTTAGGATCTCTCGGAATTCCAGTAGTACTTATAGATGGTATACTACGTAAGTACTACGTCTACTGTCGTACGTAATTACGTAATTTTAGTACAGATCTAAAATTAAAATGATATATTGGACTAGCGTGAATAAAATATTTAATAGAATAAATGCACTGGATAAAGGAAACAGCATCACTGACAGCACTTCACTTGTTGTCGCACGCT
>JANTPX010124125.1:0-10401 GCA_024757885.1 Apantesis nais | reverse complement strand
AAAAAAACAATTACGTTAACGAGCGCGGGACTTAGCGAAAACGCGCTTTTGAGACGCCCGGTACCTCAAAGGTTAAGCAGATAGGTATATAATATGATCATATTTAATCACAGTAATATTCGCAAAACTCGTTTACTAGTAGCAACGAGGCGTCGGCCAAATAGCAACACTTATTAAGAAATTAAGACCTTGTTACGAGGAATAATTTTGTATTATAGAGTTTACCAACTATTCATCTAGATAGCTCTGGTTGCACTTTAATGAGATAGCTGGTCTCAGAGCCAAGACAGGCTCATAAATAAAGACCTTATTTTTCTTAGGACACAAACAGTTGTTAAATAATTATTTTTTTCAAAAGTTAATTATAATTAACTTTTGAAAAGTGTCAGCAAATACAACACTTTTACAGCATTTTCACCATTCTGTTAATTCGAAAGTGAGGTCTTGGGCCAATGTACGCGTTAATCCAAACATGCGAGTTTCAAGTAGCTTGATGTGCTCAACCAATTGTCTCTCAATTCAAGAGGAAATGTTAGCTGAAATCGGCCTAAACCTTTTGCTTCAGGTGCAATTGTTTTATTTTATTCCAAAGCATGCCCCCCGCCTTAGTGTAGCTTGTGGCACTTTGAAGGTCTTAGAATCCAGAAGCCAACCCTTTTTTTCTCTTAAACAGCTTCAATAGCTTTTTTCATCGCTTCTTGACTCCACGATTGCCGATTGCTTGTCCTCTTATAATTTCGGGGCATTGCCATTCTGTAAATTAAAAAGATTTACGTAGACTTACTTAAAAAAAAACCTTACCACCATCTCTACGGACAAAATGACATATTATGTCGTTATGTACATAGTGGTTGTATGTCATTTTGTACATAGCCTCAAAAAATATTACGATTCGAATAATAATTTTGTTCCAGTGGCAATAATGTTTTAAATTCTACGCGATCACCTCAAACACAAAGTGCTTCGAAATATAAAATTATAGGACAGTAAAATAACAGAAGAAAATTTACCGAAAAACAAAAAACAAATGACCACTAACAAATTTCTTTCCAACCTTGAAACACAAATGTCAACATGGCGTCCTTTCTGTATTTTAAACGGCTCTCAAAGTCCAATGCTATATTTCCGGTGTAGGTGCTTCTTGATTGGCTAACTTTTGACAGTATATACCGCGCAGTTTTTTTAAATATCACTTGCGTTTCCTCGTATAAACTTCCACTCCTCTTTTCACCCATTACAGGAAGTCTTAATTGGTTTCAAAAGGCATCAACATTTTTTATTTCTAATGAAAACTTGATTCCATTTACAAACTTTTACCCTCCTTTTCAACCCTTTAAAGGCTGTTTTCTGAGATGAAAACTATCCTATATCCTTCAGCGAGACTCAAACTAACACTACAAAGATTCATTTAAATCAATTCAGGTGTTTAAACGTCAAGAGGTAACAGACGGACAAATGAAGTTTAGCATTTATAAATGTTAAGTTTTAATTTCTTACACCATATTAGTTTTAGTATTCACACTTTATTTGTATTATTTTAGGAGGGAACTCCATAATTATCCCTCTGTTGCGTGTACGACGAGTGTGAGTTAGACTTAGGTTTAAAGGCAAGAGGAATGTAAAAAGCTTGAATGCATTGCATGAAACGAAAACGTTAACGGCAAATGTTTATTTTATGTTGATACAACACAAGTAATTTATAATATTCATGGTAGTAGTAATTTATAATATTCATTAACATATAATATTCTGACATACGTGATTAAAAGTATCCAGATTTGATACCTTCCAAAATTTGTAGTTAGTTGGGCCTTAAAATAAATGTGTTTATTTTTACATTTTTATTTTTTGTTATTTTACATTTTTTAAACTATCTAACAATACTCGCATGGAATGCACTACCCAACTGTTGTGATTACAGTAACGCGATGATGCCGAGGACGAGCCTGTTGGTGTAGTGGTTAGTGACCCTGACTGAATACCGCCTAGACCTAAGTTAGAGGTCGTGAGTTCGATTTCGGATGTAGGAATACGCAAATACATGGGTATAATTTATCTGTAACATGTATGTATTTAGAAATATATAAGTATGTTTATCAGCAGTTTGGTTACCATAGTACATGCTCTGCTTAGTTAGAATCAGACGACCGTGTGTGAGATGTGTGAAGTTATTATGATTACTATATATTATATATTACTTTATAGAGCTCAGTCTAGAAACACCTAGAAAAAAGCACGCCACTTGACATACTCCATGGCATCAAACTATCAAATAGTAAAGTCCATTGTTACATTGAATTAAATATAAAACACACTGTGATGTATTGTGTTTGATGATGGGGTGTGATTGGGATAGAATTTATTTTTGTTATTTAGAGCAAAAGATTTTTCAAACGATTTTCCACTTCAAGCTTCTTCATTACAGAAACAATATTTTATAAAAATTGGAATGAAATCGGAAGATGTTTCCGCTTGTCTGGAAAAGGAATTGAAACATAATATTCCGATTAGTAGGATTACGGTACTTCAGATAAATTGAAAGGGACTGAGCCGCCTTAGGCCATATTCTTCAATAACTCTTTCGATTTAATTCTGGCAACTCTTTAATAGGGAATACCTATTCTTTAAACTTTCTGAATCAATTTTGAAAATAAATTTATAGGTACTCTTATTCTAGATTTGATTAAATCCATATAACTTCTACCAGACTAGATAATACAAGCAGACTCAAGTCGTCAAAAATTTCTTAACAATTAAAGCAGATATGTTCAACACGCTTCTATGTTTTATTTCTTCATTATTACCGACTTTATGAAATAGCTACATCGCCTTTTTGGCAGAGGGCGCTCACTACATACTCGTAATTATTTAGGTCGCAGCATAGAACGCAACAGTTTAAATTAACAGCCCAAAGAGCAAAGTTACTCCCGTTTCTGGAGTTTACACTGAAACGCGATTTAATAGCATCTTCAGTTCTGTAGAGTCAGCATTGTTTTTTATTAAAGAATGTCAAGTTTTCAGTTTCACCTTTTCCATTCTATTTATCATATTTTATAAAAATACTCAAAGAGCTACACAGCAAATATTCAACTCATTATAAAGGATGGGGCGGTGGTTTAAATAATCACCCAACCAAGTGCCGCCGCGTTGAGTTTCGACTTTATGTATTTTGTGCTCGTTACACGTGTGTTTGTAAAACCCACAGAGCTAAGGGTATTTCAAGTATTATAATCTGAATTGGGACATTACTTTATCAGCATATTTCTTATTATTTTTTACACAGTACCTATTATTTATATGAGAAAGAAACTTAGAAGTAAGATATTTTTGTATTTTTTCTTTATCTATTTTTATAATTAATTTGAAAAAAAAAATTATAATGTGAATCACAAATATGTAGTTTTACACGTAACTAGACATACGTTTTCATTTTAAAATGCTATAATAGGTCTTATGATATATCACTTTCAAACATCAGAGAGTATAAAGAGATGTGATCATTTTCTCAACAAGTAAATTTTGGCTTAATTTCTAAGTTATGATCGTGATCGAATATAAATTACTGCTAAAAACTACAAAAAAAGAGAACTTACTTGCTACTTCCTTTGTAGGTATTCATAGTACTAATCCACAACAGGTCTCAATTTTTTTTTTGTCTGAATATCGTTTCATATTACTAGAATTTAAATCTGTCAAGGGCGCAAGCTTATTTTCGCTTCTTTAAAATTATCTGTTTTATAGAATTTATAGAATAAGTATTAAAAGGCTCAGAATAAATATTTTTTAAAGAGTAATTAGCAGTATAAACTTTGTACCAACTGTCACAGATATTATCAGCTTTATTGCTTTGTATCGTCTCGGTAACCATATGGTGACTTTCTTTTAAAACACATTATGTCGCCCAATGTTTTTCTATTGTCTTTACATTTTTTGTATTGTCTGTCTTAAAACTTAATGTTGGTAATAAATGAACATTTGTGTCGTTTGTTGAGATTCAATTATTTCCTTCTGTTGTTACTATTTAATATTTACAGTGCATGTGTGAAAACTATTATGAGTGTGACATATTTTATGTAACGGTAGGATCTAACACATGGTCATATAAGTATGGGTATTGTCATTGATCTAACAACAACAAAGTAGTAGGTACCTCTATTTGATCTACGAATCACCAACACCCATAAATTAAAAAAGTATAGCAAAGTAGCTCAGTTTTAAGAATACAATGTATAATTAACCATAAAAATAAATTGGAACAAAACCATATTTGGCACTGAAACAAAACTTGTCAAAAGAACAAATATTAACTGTGTTATGAAAAAGTAAGAAACGTCTGCTGTTGACAGCTAATAATATTAATTATGGTCTGCTATGTCACTGCTGGACCTTTGTTCCTACTATCGGAACTAAGCCACTGCCCTTTACAGTTTTTATGTCAGTAGCGAACCCAGACACGTGTTTTTGTGGTCATGCGCGACGAACCGCCGGAGTGACTGATGTCTGCAAGTCAGATTGTTTCGTGGACATAGATTATAAGAATAGGTAAATTGACCATCTTTTGAAGTATTGATTTGGACGAATGATATAAAGTTTATCGCAAATATATAAATTTATATTATATACCTGTATTACCTAAAATATTGTATGATCCTGGCTCGATAGTCTGTATTATTTTGAGCTTTTATGTTTCATGATATGTTTAATTTCTTTTTTGTGTATATAAGTTGCAGATGTGTTATGTATATAAAACAAAAAACCAAGTACGACTAAAAATTGCAGTGCATATATTAAAATACAAAACATTGTTGTAAAAGCTATAAGCCAGGTTTTTTACTAAACTACACGATATTGGTCACTAAAATTAAGATAGGACTAAATTGTGTTTATGGTTTAATCATCTCATGTACACGATCATAGACACATTATATTATTTTAAATTTAATTACAATTGAAATACAGTTCGTGCTTGAAAGTAAATTAAGAATTTAGTCTTAATTACTGAATTTTTTCAGTTCAGAATTTTCTTAACTAAGACTAAATTCTTCAGTATAATTAAGACTAAATTCTTAATTTAACTAAAATTATTTATTTTTACAATTTGTTATTCCAAACATAATCGTACTGTTATTAAGTGTTTTGGAGTTGGATATGAGTAGTTGGGTCATTTAGAGGTGATTAGTAAGACCTATTTCTTAGCGATCCATGGATTCACCGTGCGGTACCCGGGTCCATTGCGTGCTAGATGGGGGCAACACATGCGAATTTGACTGCGCCTGGGAATTGCGTCCTAATTAATTTAGCTTTTTAGATTAATACAGCATTTGTTACGTATGTTAATTCAATTTTAAAATTAATAGTTTAATATTAATTTTAAATTACATTTAGTATATATAAGTTTACTTATACTCATTTATAGGTATAAAACCCTCTAACATTTACTCTCAGAAGTGTTTAATCTAAAACAAATAAAATACCGATAAAAGCGGTGTCTTAGTGCGAAAAGCGCTTCAAATATTTCGCCTGTCTCACACCTCGAGAGAAAAAAGTAAAAAGAATCATATTTCCTTCTTTGACTACCTACGTACTTTGAAGTTTTACCATTTGATTTTATCTCTATATTGATGCAATATGTGTTGGTTTGATAACATAAAAACATTATGTAATTTCACATTTTGTTCAAGTTTTTCTACGAAAGTATTTTCGTATTTTGAATGTATTATTAGTAATCAAACCCCTTTGGTTGTACTGAATGTAACTGGTTGCTTTTAATACCATTAAAATTTAACATTTTGAAGCTGAAGAATGCAAGGAACAAAAAAAATACTTCCCGCCATTTCTCAATTGTTTTTCTAGCAAGGAAAATGGACGTATGTTACAAAGAAATTTGGTACATTTTAAAGTTTTATTACAAAAAAGGTAAATATGCGACGAACGCCGCGAATAGATCGACATATTAGTAGCTGCGACATCGCTTAAGAACTGGATGTGGATCATAAAACAGTTCTACGTCATTGTACGAAAGTCTGGGTACAAGAAAAAACTTGACCTTTCGGTACCATATGATCTCATTGAGAGAAACCTAATGCAACGTGTTACCATTTGCGATTGTTTGTTGAAACGTAACGTAATTCTGAACCATTTCTTAAACACATGATTACAGGTGATGAGAAATGGGTGACTTACGATAAGAATGTGCGAAAAAGATCATGGTCGAAGCATGGACAAGCCCCACAGACCGTGGCAAAAGCGGCCTAACTCGGAACAAAGTGATGTTATGTGTATGTTGGGGTTGGAAAAGAATCGACTACTATGAGCTTTTACCACCGGGTAAAACTATCGATTCTGACCTCTACTCTCAGCAACTGTTGAAGGTTAAAAAGCTATTGAGAAAAACCAGACGGAGCTGATGAATATTAAGGGCGTGCTGTTCAACCATGACAACGCCAGACCGCACTCATCTCCAGTCATGCAGCAAAAATTGAGAGCTTTGCTGGCATGTTTTGATGCATCCTCCGTATAGCCCTGACCTTGCTTCTTCAGATTTCTAACTGTTTCGATCATTGCAGAACTCTTTAGGGAGCATAAAATTAACCTCAAAAGAACACTATGAACACTACCTGTCAGATATTTTTAATCAAAATTCTCAAAATTCAACAGGAATGCGATCATGGTACTACTCATAAGATGGCAACAAGTCATCGATCAAAATGGCATATACATATTATAAATAAATAAATGAATTATACCTAAAAAAATATTTTTCTTATTATAAACAATACGAAAATACTTTTAGCCTAAGGTATTATGTAAAAGTACACAACTTATATATGTACATCACTGAAGCTGTAATACTGCTGTAGATTGAGCTCAAGTTCTTAAAAAGAGTAATTTAACTCTACAAAAAGTTATCACCAACGGAATTTGCTTTCTTCTCTCTATGTAGGGAGTTCTTGAAAAAATTGCTTAGATAAATTTCAAAATGCATGTTTCGTTAAAATACTCGAAATAAAAAACAAGCGCAGTTAGCTTATCTTCCTTCAACCTCGGCGGCTGCTCATCAATATATTTTTCGGGTATGTTACCAAGTTCACGTGTGATTTGGTTATCAGAGTCCAAAAGACTGGGGTTGGAAGATGGTCGACAAGGGAATATTTTTCCGGGTATCGACACAATGAGAACTTTTTAGATTTCATTTATGATGTTGTGTTCAAAAATCCAACCAGTTTTCAGCGTAAGTGCGAATTTTTGTACCCTCGGATGCTTTAATTGACCGGACTAGAAGCAAGTTTGTTAAAATAAAAGAATTTTTTTTTTTCAATAAATGAATAAATAATATTGAATAAATCTTTTTAGAGCCTGAAGTAAATATTTAATTACAAAATATTTAAATTTCGTCATCGTCATTTCAGCCTATTGCAGTATATTGCACTGCTAGATATAAGCCGCCCTCGGGGTCCCACAAAAGATCGATCCAAGAATGACTGCTTCAAATTGTGTGCGACTGTCTCCTGAAATGTTCCAGAATTTTCCAGACTATTTTATAAGGAGGAATGGAAAAAATTAGAGAGCAATAAACTATTAGACAAACAAATAATGTAACTATGAATAATTGACGACACGATCGCTAATGTTTTAATAATAATATCTGCTGTAAAGTCCAAAGATAATGAAAAAACTGCCTACACAAAGCTATGGGGTCTAAACTATGTTTTGACATGTCAAGATACATTGTATTTATCCGATTTTGGTGAAATCACAAAACAAAGAAACTTCAGCACTAAAAATATATACATTCATTTTGGATATTAATTTATATTTTAGAATGTTTTGTTTTTTACTCTCTCCATATGCCATATTTAGGTGAATCGACTTTCCTAAATAGTTTTTAAATCTCAATAAAATTGTATTTAGTAATATCAAATATATATTATATAAAAATGAAAATCAACATTTTAAAAATATACGGAATGATGCTAAATCTCCTGTCAGAGAAAAATTGTAGTAAATTAAGAAAATACACCAATATTTGTAAAAAAACTTTTCACCAAAATCGAATGATTTTAGGTTACTTCCTATTTGAATATAAATTATAAAATTACTTAAAACTAAGTATTGTTTATTTGGCAATTAACATTATTAATATTAATAATTAATGTAAGGTTCTATGTCTTCTTGTATATAGTTTGTTATAGAAAGTGTATTTAAATAATTGTTTAATTAATATTGAATTCTAGCTAATGTCCACAACTTTGCTCGAATAATTGATAATGGAAATGTGAATAAATGAATGAATATAAAAAAATTGCTTATTTCGTGTTTTTAACTTTTAGGAGTAATAAACCTTCACACAACCGTTCATATCCTATTATACTCCTTACGGAGAAATTTCCAAAAGTCCTTTCTTAGTGGATGTTTACAAAAAAAAACATTCCAAAAAAAAGTAAATTAATTATTTCATTGACATTTAGAGTTCGTAATATTTGACATAAATTTTCCTTCCATGTCATAAATTCCTTCAAATTGTAAAAGCAGTTTTCTAGCAATCAATGTATTAATGTTTCCTCAAATAAAGTGGGTGGTAAATCTTTGAATTTATTGGGTTACTTGTTGTATACTTCTATGGCCTTTAAATAAGTATATTTTATAAATTTTTAAGCGGCATGGGGGACGGTGAAACTTAATTTATTTTTAGAATTTCTGCCTAGAGCTTCAGAATTTGAGATAAAACGCTGAGGATGCAGTTTAATAAAAACACAAATCTGACTGCAACCAACCTGCATCTGTCTGCAACCAGCGGCCAAATACGAATTTTTTAAATAGTGGTTTGCAGCTTTGAGTACACTATACTCCACAAATTGCTCTCACACATCTCACGCAGGCTCGATTGGATCTATTGTCAATTAAAACGAGTTTCGACGATATTTTCTAAATGCGTTTTAAAGTGCAAATGACATTGGATTTCCGCACAAAAAAAAGAGGCATGTATATTCGTTGCTATTGGTTGAAAATATTTGTAGGGTATCCATGGCAAATCAAAGTGGCGCGATATGGAAGAGGCCATGTCCATGTAAACTGCGATAGGTTGATGATGATGATGATCCATGGCAGCGCTGTAAGTATATTATCATATGACTCATTTTGCCATTATTACGGTTATAAAGGTTTAATCGTTTGAATCAATTAAATTTTATTAACTAATGTTTAACCTAATGTGGCCCTAAAAATAAATGTATGAATGTTAACTTACGCTTGTTATAAAAATATCTTAATATGTAATTTATGGTTGCGGTTCACTAGCGACTACCGCTAGTTTTACTTCAATGTAGTGATGCATTTCCGTCTGTTGATTATAAGACAAGGTGTGCTCCCCATATAGGTGATAGGGCTTTTCGGAGTCTTAAATGGTTTTTTTCAAATAAACATAATCGCCAACCGCATAGTGTCTTGGATGAATGTTTATCATAGTAGTTTGTAGATAATATTATGGATTGACGCATATACTGTAATGCTTTATTTCTCACAAATTTCATGCATGCATAAATTCTGCAACATTCCTACATAGTTGGGATATGTAGCGCCGAATTGTTCAGCAGCTATGGTATTTGGAATTAATGATTTAATACCGAACATTATCTCGTAGGATGTGTGGAGTGTACGGTTGTGCTATTGATAAGCATAGTTGTATAAATATGGCCAGGCCAATTTGTTTAACTCTAATCAACAAAAAATCTCAGGTATTTTTATAAGCGACTTCTTTCAAGTACACTTTGGGTCTATGAATGTTACCATTACCATAACTATTTTAGTTTTAAGAAATTGCACGTCTTTTTAACATTTGTACCTTGGTCAGTAAGGATCATTTTGGGAATATCGATAACTGATATACAATAAGTAGACATTCACTTGTTTCCTCGGCTGTTACAACACGAAGTGGTGGAAAGTGGATAAGCGAAAGAAAATTTGGAACAGTCACCTGTAGCTAAGAATAAATCTCAGTTTAGCAACTCCGAAACCTGGAAGGGAACCCACGATATCTAATGAAACACGTTCACATGGTTCAGTGGAAGTGCTCGTGATTTGCATCGGTGTGCGACTTATTTGTCTTTGAGCTTTATTTCTTCTTCTCTCCTCGTCCATTCTCTGGTGTTCGATCTGTACATCAAAGGTATGATATTTATATGCATTTTGATTTAAAGTTGATTCCTTTGTTAAACCCATATCGAGAATTGGAATCTATCTTTGTTTGGGTTAAGTCTTGTTCAGATTCAGTCTCTTCAGTGTAGTAATTTAGTTTGACTCAGCTGTTATATAATCTGGGTTTATGTTGATGAACATGAGTGTGTGGATCGTTGGATGTTATGTGGGTTTAAGTTTAGTAGATTCAGCACTTCGCATCGTTCC
>JANTPX010123029.1:0-10045 GCA_024757885.1 Apantesis nais | reverse complement strand
TGACAGTTACTTAGATTTAAGTATCTAATTTACGCTTGTGTAGTCTAACTGATTTATTAGCTCATTGGTATTTTTAATAGTACCTTTTAATTTATGCCTTTATTTCCTAAACAGTGTTTTGTATCCTCCTAGGTTTTTATTTCATTTGATTAGTAAACGGTCGTATTAATTAAAACTGCCAGAGAGATTAAAACTGTTAAATTTTGGTACTGAAACACTAGATTCCCAATTTTGTGTAAGTTAAAAGGGAAATTAAATTACATTGAATTTTATTAATCACTGCTTTCTAATAAATGTAGAGAATTAAATATGAGTAATATCTTTGGCGATGGTTCAATTACATTAACACGAAAACCTTAAACAAATAACGGCAGATACACAATGCTATGACGTCATACATCCTACACAATTCTCACACTAGTAAAGTGTAATACGTATCTACTCTATTCATTGGTCTATGTTCGGCGTTTAAAAGCTCGAGCGTTTCCCGCCCTAGCGCACTCCATAGCTGAACTTTAGGGGCACAGGCCATGCACTGATCATCCTAGTCAAACTAGTGTGTATATTATACGAGAGGATACCAAGGATAAAAGGTAAGTTTTCAATATCGATAACATCGATTTTAAAAACCTTTTTTAATAATTATATATTTCTAGACTGACATTTTAATTTTATAAGTGCTCTGAAATTTTTAAAAGTTTTAGTTTGATTCAGAAATGTATTAAAAATAATATTCGTGATAACAAAATTGTTTGAATAATACTCGTGATTGTGTTTAAAAAGTTTTGAAACTTTTTTAAGCATCATTTCTGCAATAAAGATTAATAATAAAAAATTGCCAGACATTTAAAGAATACGCAGAAAAGTACTATTAAGAGAAATAAATTTGATAGAAAGAGTTTTGCAGTTAAAATAGGTTTGTCCACTTTTTCAAAGATAAAGACGTTATTTTCTGTACATGTTCATTAAAAGAAAAATATCGTGACTGGTTTAAGCAAACATAAATCTTACAAAATATGATGAAGTTAAGTAAACTGACATCATATATTTATTAGGGATTTTTTATTTCAAATATTAAAAACAATTTTAAATACAACATTATTATTATTTTATTAGGGATACATTAATAAATGTATTAGGTGTCGATATAAAAAAGTATTTTGAAATCTATAAGAACACCAAATATCCATCTAATAATAATTAAATTGTCAACGCACTTGTGACTCGAGTTGCACGGGTCCATAAGTGATGGTAGTCACTAGCCATCGGGTGACCCATCAGCACATTTTTCTTCAGTGTCATATAAATCTGGATTCAATAGTTTTACACACAGACCCACACGCTAGTTAATTACCTAATAGTTTTACCATTATCATTTTTATTAATGATAAATAAATAAATAAATTTAATTCACTTAAAAACATAACTAGAAGAAGTATTCTTAAAATAAACAGGCATAAATTAACATCTTCAAAAAAAATGTACAGACATTGACAAACGAATTTTTACTTTAAAAGTTTGGACGATTCGAATAATAATTGGTGAGATAAAAAAAATATACAAAAAATTGTACTATTACGAATATGACCCCAGACTATCTGCAATAATTAAACGTTATAAGCACTTACAGTTATTAAGGCAACAATAAAATCCTTTTACACATACATACGTATATATATATTGGTCTATATTCCCTTAGGGGTAGTTAACACCGACATTCTGCCCACTATAATTTGGTTTTACTTACGTAATAGCCAGCAAGTCTTTTACCATCAACGGGCCCGTTGGAAAAAATGTTGGGAAAGTTAGAAAGGATGGAAATAGGGGAAAACAATGGTAATTAAAAGAATACTGCTAGAGCAGATATATTAGGTAGTGTAAGTTTTGCCTGACGTACTTTAGCTGGAACTACAGCATGTCAGAGTCCCATAGCTGTTATTTGAACTTTTTTCTATCTCTCTAGAGAACAGCCGGCAAGTCTTTGGCCGTTATTCGGACTCCTTGGGGTTTAATGATGGCAAAATTAAAAAGGCTGGTAAAAGCGGCAAATATTAGTATTAAAGGAATATTACCAAATCGGGTACATTCAGAAGTGTGAGCTATTGGCAACAAATAGTTCGAATGACAGCTGCAATAGCTGTCATTCAAACTATTTGTTGAAAAAAAACTTCCTCCTAGAGATCAGGACATTCACCAATTGATCAACCTTTAAGTTAAGATTACGCAATGTTTATGGAGACTTATTGACGGACTCATCAGAACGATTCTAGAGTGGTATTTATTATTCATGTGTGTATATATGTAAAATTACTTTTCTAGCATCAATTTGAGTAATTTATCTCATTGGCTTCAATAATACACCTGCTTATTTGGCACCTGAGCAATGAGGCACCCACAGTTTTGATGCATCAAAATGCCTATGATGTTAAGTCCGCCTCATGCAATGTATTTGCAAGATGTTTGAATAAAACAAAATCAACCCCTCTGAATATTTTTTTATCTAAATTAAGATAATATATATAACCTGATAAACTTTAGCTTTTTTATCCTCGGTGTCTCATATCAATATTTTATAGAATAAAGATACAATATACTAACGAAGGCATCGTTAGATTTTACGTATCAAATTGATTCTTTATGTCTCTTAATCAACATAAATCAACAAATATTATTTTATGGTTATTTTTCTCAAACACATCATATTCGAACAGTTCGAACAATTCGAATATTCGAACATCATATTGGAGTTCGTTTGCTGTAATTTTCATGCTCTGGGAAAGATATTTACAATGATTACGTCGTGTCTAATGATTTAACGAACTCTTTTTTTTCTGAAAGATAAAACAGTGTTCAATACTAAGAAGAATACGTTTGTAACACAACCTTCATGCTCAACAAAGTTTCTTTTCCTCAACTATGGCAGTCTAATCTCAAACTAGGCAGAGCCTGTACTATTTTAACGAGACTGCTATTATACATTTTTTTTTAATAAAGTTAACACAAAATTACAACCTTAACCTTATAGAACAAATGACAGTGAGCGTCACAAATTTATTTTTCCTTTGTGAGAATCAAACCAACAATATCTGGCTTGGTAGGCAGTGTCACTAACCATTAGACCAAAAGGTCAGTCAAGTTGAATTCAATATTTGAATCCGATTGGCCCTTTAGACTCTTCACTTGTCTCTTTCAATAGTCACAATTAAAAACAATCCGGCAAATATTCAGTACAATTTATATAAAAAGAACTTTACACAGTACAATAAATTACAATTTCACTATTTGACTTGGGACTAATTTGGCGGTACTAATTGCTGGTTGGTGTATGAAAACACAACCTAAAATGAAATATTTCTAAGAAGTTCATAATTATTCCATTTTCAATTCTTACTCTTAATATTTACGCCAACAAGTTACTCATATGTGTATTGCTTATTCAAATAATTGAATTGTAACATCTTCAATCAATTATATATTATTGTTTAAATAATTACTGAGATCAAAGATAATTCTAGATCTAGACATCCAGTATTTCATACTAATTTATGAAATACATCCTTTGTTCAACAGTTAATCAATTATTAAACACCAAGATTGCTAAAGAATTTCCTATTTGATTAGACTATTTGGCCTGTATCCCATTATCAACGGCCTTAAAAGTCCATTGTGGGAATAAGGCCTTTCCTTGGTGAGGAGGTTTTGGCTATATCACGCTGGCCTGACGGGTTGAATAGGATTCCTTTTAAGTTTTTCTTCTTTTTGCAGTACTGTTGTCTTGCGTAGTTTATTCCCTTAGTCGGCTCCTATGACACCCGTAGGATGAATAGGGGTGGTAAAACTGTACTCTTAAGCTGTCACCAAAACCAAAACATAAAGAATTCCAACTGCTTTTTTAAATAGCTTATTTATACTTTATCAGTGATCAGACCTCATGAGGTCCATTGCATCTACCTCAAGTGCTATTAGTATTGTACTGCTATATACAAGTAACATTTCTTCCATTTAATCTGTATGAGCGCTAATAAAGTTATATAATGACACCACAGGTTGCAAGGCCATCCCCTTCGGGTCGATAACGACAGGCTTGGGCATCAAGACAAGTGACGCGGACTGCTTCATGAGCCTCCCCCTCCAGTTCCGGACCCTAAACGCTAACCACGTCAACCGCGCTCGACGTTTGCTCATGCTGCACCCGCAAATCTTCGCGGAGATTCTGGCCATCCCCCGCGCCAACACGCCTATCGTCAAGTTCTACCACGTTCCTACCGACACCAACTGCGACCTCACCTTCAAAACCCCTCTGGGGGCCCAAAACAGCCGCCTCGTCGCCTTCCTATTAAACGCCGACCCTCGAATCACTCCGATGGCCGTCATCATCAAGTACTGGGCCAAGGTGCACGAGCTCTCTGGGACGGGTAGACTGACCAATTACGCTCTCACGTGGATGATTATCTTCTATCTGCAGCAGCCCCCCTTGTGTATTTTGCCGTCCGTAGCGATGCTTCAGAGGGACCGGGCGAACGACGTCATGGTGGACTGTTGGAACACAGGATACATGAGCGACGCTGATTCTCTCCCGCGATCCTCGGATAAGTCCACAATTGCCGAGTTAGTGGGCGGATTCTTCGAGTACTACGCGAACTTTAACTTCGACGAAATCGTAGTCTGCCCGTATTTAGGTACCAAGATACAGAAGTCAGTGTTCGCGGACACGGCGTCGCTCCCCGAAGAGTTTAGCTTGTACAAAAGTAACGTTTTATGCGACTATGTATTGCCGCTTCGGCATCAGAGGTCTTTTTGCGTCCAGGACCCGTTCGAGCAATGCCACAACGTCGCATCCACTATTACTTCTAAACTAGCGCTGGATATAAGGTGTTACTTCAAGTTCGCTGCCGCCGCGTTCAAAAAAGAGAAAGACAACAACTACGCGGAGTTCCTCAAGACGATATTACTCGAAAAGCCAAAACTGCTTCGTGGAAAGACGCACCCGGAGTACAGGGTCAATTTGTTCCCCAGAATCGTAAACATGATCATTAGCTTAGATTGGAAAACGGTCGTCAGACATTTGGTTAAAACGATATTCGAAAAAATGATAAAAATAAAGCTAGGCAAGGTAGAGGAGAAAATGAATCCCGATTCTAAAAAGGATAAGGAGAAATACACGGGCAGCGTGACTAAGCCGATATGGAAAAGAAGAAAGTACAGCAGTTTGTATGTCCCCCCCGAGTATGGACTCGAGGAGAAGCAGACGTTGATCTCAGAGGAGCTGATCAAAAAGGAGGTGCAAGAAGTCAGTTTACAATTCCAATTGATACTGACGTTCTGTCACGAACCCAAAAGTGCTGTAGTCGCAATAAGGATGAGCGGCGGGGACTTGGACGCTTTCCGGGAGTTTGGGAAATTCTTCATGTCAGTTCTACAGAGCTGGTTTACACAACTCGTAACGCCTTTCTCTATACCTAATTGTAAGGGCTTGGCAGCTAAGATAGCCGAATCGGCTGATGAGGGTAACATCCTAAATAATCCGGATTCTGATGACGATGACAATGAAATAGTTTTAACTCCAAGAACAAATCGTACACAAGAACAAACTATACAAGAGAAACCATTTAAAAACATGTCCGAATGCGCCGGAGCAGCTGACGGTAGCAAAGACGAAGGCGGCGCGTGCGCAACTAAGTGACATGACACCTATTTTAAGTTTTGAGAGAATTAAGTTTTTTACTTAGTGTAAAAATCGTTCTATCAATAGAATTACAATTTATTTTAATATTAAGCTAAGACATTTTGAATATTTTTATGGGATTTGTAGAAATTTGAATTTGAATTCTGATAATTGTTTATTTTCAATTTTTTTATTGATGAGGTAGTTGGATCCTTATTGCACTAATAAGTTGAAGATATGTCTGTTGGATATTCTCGTAAATTCTACATAAATGTTAGCTGTTGACAGGCCCGAGCGCCGATACATGTAATTAGAAAAAAAATTAGGTAACTTTATCTATGTATACTAATTTCTCGACATCCCTGCTGTATCAAATTATTGAACTTTCAATATTAAACACAGACTAAACCATGCATTTTAGTTTTAATCGTTCATAAGTCCTTGAAATTTATTATTTGCTGTGTACGACCTTCATTCCTATGCCGTATAGCAGCCCTGTGTGTAAGCGCTTAACGTTTGAACGCCACCGTCACTAACAATATGGCAAGAGAATGCATTAGTCTATCTCGCTGGCTATGCATTCAATGCCTGCAGTGCGAGAGGGAGAAAATATATTTAATGACTCGAGAACAGTGCAGTGGAGATTAAACACATGAGTATAATTTTGAGAGAATTTGATCAGGAATGAAATGAGACCAGTCTTATTTCTTACATTAGTTATTTTCGAGTTATGCAATTTAAAAAAATCGTACGTCTATTTAAACAACTAGTTTTTGTTCATTGGCAATTCACCTTTTATATATAAAAAAAATGTTATTTTTCTTTTGAAAAATATCTCGATCTATATCGATAAATGAAATATTTGTCAAATATGGATTTTATTCCTATCGGGTGACCCACGACACTACACGGTTTTTTCTTAATTATTTACTTTCCAACCATGTGTCTACGCGAATAGTTGTAACAGTAATTAGAACTGGCAACACTTAAATTATATAATATGATTTTGACATTACCTATAACATGGTTCCTAGTTCATTATGCATAGATAAGTAATTTTATATTAAACTAATTAGGTATACCAATAAAATCATACCGAAGCAAAAACATTTAATATTATGATGTATACCCATTTTTAATTGATCCTCAGCTCGCATTGGTCGCAGCATGGTGTTATTTGGCCTATATCCTTCCTCGATAAAAGGGCTATAATATTTTTTTAATTCAATCCAGTAATACCTGAAATTACCCCAAACATACAAACAAACATCTTCTCTACTCGTATATTATTAGTATATATGTAACATGCCGTTATTTGGGCGAATATTTGGAATTAAGAAAAAGAATATGATCGAAAAAATAAATTGGTGTATCATGCAGTGTCTAAGTTATACTAAGTATTTTCTTTGTTATACAAAGTTTAATACTAAAAAAATGTTTCGCTTACGTCTATCGAATGCACTCGAAATCCTCGAGATCATACACAACTTGAGATTGGCTATCAATATTACGTTCAACAATCTTTATTCACATCTAAGGCTTATTCTCACACAAGGCTAAGAGAACTCTTTCTACAAGAAAGTTATGGACGTATTTTGGACCTTGATCCCAACGGAGTTGGGTTTGAGCCCACAATGAAAACAGAAAATGACACCACAGTTCGTACTTTTATTACTTAGTCTGCATCTTCCATTAGAAGCCACTACAAAAATTATTTAAATATATTTATTTTACATTAGATGCACAGCATTCGACAACATGTGAAGCGATAATGAAAACTATATGGCTGCTGGAAAACTTGAAGACAAACATGGTTCGCATTTAACGTATTTAAATAGCGTGGAGTGTAGAGCTATTGTCATTCTAATATTTCTGGTGGTCGAAATACATTAGATGTTATAAGTACACATGGGTGTCACAGGCGGCCCTTACAATAACCACAAATAATGTGTAACATTTGGCGTTGTTACTTAGCAATACTAATATTCTACCTTGAAAAAATCATTCAAGTGTTATTTGAAACGATTTTTCGTAAAGAAGAAAAATTGACTGCACGGATTGAGTAGTGGTTTAAGCGGTCGCCTTACCATTGCCAACTGAGCGGGATGTTGTGGGTTCGATCCCACATGGGACAACACTTTGTGTAATCCACAAATTGTTGTTCTGAGTCTGGGTAGTCTATGTATATGTTTCATGAATGTTTGTAAAGGCTCCGGAAATTACATTTTTTAACAGAACTTTTACTCTTTTGTATGATACATTCTTATTGTTTTTATGAGGAGTTATATGTTGAAGCTTAGACAAATTGTAATCTTGGCCCAAAAATTAAAATAATTTAAAAGATTGCACGTAAGTGGGAGGTAAGATGCATCAATAAAAACTCAATGAGTTCGTGCTATAAGTCCATGACCTGTAAGAGTAAAAAAGATGATTTATGAGAACCGCTACTCCGGAACGTAAACATGATTATTCATTAACAAAAAATGACCAAAGAAACGAATTCCTTGTGCACAAAAAATTAGGAAGTAAACAATGAAACGCTATTCCGTCAATCAACTTGTACTTTTGAGCGAGGGAAATGTTGCACATTACAGGACAGGAGATTAGATGCCTGTCAAAGAAACAGCACGACTATTACACGTTTAATAATGTGATGCAGTGGTATTTAAGTACATGACACACTTATGGTACAGTATAGAAATAGTTTAATTGCATTCAGAAAAGATATCGCATAACTTTTAGGTATTTGGTTATGTTAGCGTTATTTTTGCATTTAAAAAAGAATAATTTTTAAATTTAAATATAATTTGAAGCTGTAAAACGTTAGTGTCTGTTTGTATTTACTCTGATAAGTAAAATTAGCGAATACTACCTTTATCATTAAATACCTAACTAATAGTGTAAACACGGGACGTACATAAATGTCCAAAATTTAAATTCACTCAAGTTTTTTCAAAAAATGATTTGGGAAGTTTTGGTTTTAGTGTAGGTAGCTCAGAAACATTGGACACACAGAAACCAATTAAATACGATCAATAGTAAAGTACATCTACCTACATAATCATAGTATTGTGCAGGAGATAAGTGTCACACTTCCGCCAGTGGTGTTGGACAAATTAATGGCTTTTTATGGCACTTTTTCACCGTCTTTAATAGAGAAAAGTAGATGTTCGGCAGATCTGTTCGTCAGTTTATAAATGAAAGCTTTAAGATACTGTGAAGCAGTAAGAGTGTTTTTACCGCTTTGGGAAAATAAGTAGATTTCGCAGTTGTGATGCAATGTCTAAGGGTATTAACAATGTTCAATCTAACATTTTCTGGATTTAGGTATCATGACTTATTAATAAAAACAGGTAAGTTTTTAGTAAAAAATTAGGTAAAATAACTTTAAGATTAACTTTGACTTTATTACTTCTAAGACTGTAACAATTTCTGTTTCAATAATGGAAATAATTGTTAATAAGAGGAGAGAAGTTAAAAGAATAAGTAACTATAGAACTATATAAACATTGATAGTTTTGTAATTATACAATTATGTCATAAATTAGTGTTATATTAACAAGGTATAATAAAGGTCGATTTCAGGCTCGTTTTGAATGTCTTGTTTTACTACATCGATCAATGTTACTTAAACTGTCAGTGTGACTTTGGTACCACCAGAGGCCAAGATATATACGCGACCCTTATGGCTGGAACATTCTTTGAACATTATACTTTTCTGTATTTTTTCACATTTTGCATTAAATATTTTAAAAATGTTACGCTTCCCTGTGCCATTTTGATTAGGTTAATATATGTACATATACAAAGAATTTTATTCACAAGTGTGTTAAAGATCAAAGTAATTGAGAATTACATTATATCTAAAAGACATCTGCGACAAAGGGTTATTGTTAATCATAGGCTTACCGATGTTAAGGTATAGCACCGCAGCATAGACTATGCAAGTCTATGGCGCAAGGCCCTGTGTTGTCAGTCTTTAAACACTATATCTCTTTGTACATCTTATTTTCACCATCTATTAGAAGAAATAAGAATGATCAAGTTATAGTACGTATATCAAATTAAATTCAAGTCTTCCATAAATTAGAATACCGAATCTTACCTAAATATTTAAAAATAGACTCCAGGGTATCATAAGCAGAAAAACGTATTTCCGGTATTTGTCACTTTAGGGAGGTTTCCCTTCGACATTTTATTTCTTTGGCAAGACGACGATAAAGATAGGTGAACGCGACGCAGCATTAAGATGTTATTAAGTGTTTATTATATATAATGTAAGGTAGTATCATATGTCAGTCGTCATATTACCGTCGCCGCGATCGGCACGTTTTCTATCACTCTGTATACTGTGAAGTCGTATATTTGTAAAACCTTTGC
>JANTPX010120830.1:0-10662 GCA_024757885.1 Apantesis nais | reverse complement strand
TTTTATTAACAGATGGATTATATTTTTTTTAAATGTGTTTTAACTACAACTTAATTTTAAAAATAAATATGCAAATGAATTTTACACAAATTTAAATTAATTATTATTATTACTTAAAATTTTACTAAAATTATATTTTTAGATATTCTTTTGCAAACCAGCAGCAGATGGCGCTGCAATCATATTTCTATTTAAATTAAGTTTTATTTATCTAACACACATAACTAATTGAATTTGACACAAAATAAATAATAACAATTGATATAGAATTTATTTAGAACATTTCACAAAAATTTGAGGGAATTAACTTTTTTTTATTTATCTTTTTTATAACTATGTAAGTCAAACTATTTCAAATAGTCAATACAGTGTTATTAGAACTAAATGTTACAAGTAATTATTTAAATGCAAATCTATGAATCTACATCCTAAAACTTTTGCTGTAGGTAATATAATCTGTTCAGTATACATTTATACATAACATTTATAATACATTCTGACTCTACTACAAATACATTGTTACTATCGGCATTAAAAAGAAAAAGACAAACCCCCCAAGTCTAACCTTGCGTGACACTTGACCCGTTGCGTGTCACGGCCTATAAATATTTAAATATTCATATTATTTTTTTATAAAAGGAAAACTAATCGTCCTGAATATCCGTCAAGGCCTTTTAATATCACAAAGCAAGATACATAATATTGATAGTGTGTTTATTTACCTCGTCACAGCGTATTTTGTATTTTATAGCATAACAATGACATGACATTTATTTAATTTTATTTATCTAAATAAGAGTGTGTTGATTCTATTATTGGCATCTAATATGCTGCATCAGATCTGTCTGAATGACTGGCCTGTTGGTCTAGTGGTTAGTGACTGTAGGGGTATGTTCCCTTACATTAAAGATAGTTTGATAAATGAGTAGACAACCTTACTGAAGGATGATTTAATTGCTACTAAATGTACAAAAATATGCATATTAAGTAATGAGAAAATTAATGTAAAGTAATGAGTTTCGCTGCGCTTCGATGTCAGCATAAAACTATAACTATAGATATGTACGGGTTTGCTCGTACATGCTCCCCCGCAAGAAAAGTAAACTAAATTGTACAAATTTAAGAAAACATAGAATATATTGAACATGTACAGCAATGCTTAGTGTCTCTAAAACTTTTAAATCACTCACAAATTAGATACACTAGTAACTGAACTTAAAATAGGGGAGGTGGCTTTATCTGAGAATCGTACACTGGCCATCTTGAACCCCTCACTTACACTCTGCACTACACTGTCACTACCGGAGATGCCTTGCGCAGCGGGGGACCCGCCCACGCCGCCAGGCGTCGATGCTGGTCCAGCGGCCTGCGCGAGAGCAGCGGCGCTGCGCGCCCGCGCCCGCCTCCAGGTGTAAACAGCAAGCGCTGCCACTAATATGCCTATCACGACGTATATCAATGTATAATGATGAATATCATGGTAGGAAATGTTGTCTACCAATGCTCCATTTTCTTTCAAGATCTTTATCTTCGCGTGAAGGGCATCTAACTCAGTTTGATCGATTTCCGTACTAGATTCATTCCAAAAGTGATGTGGAATGGACACATTTATAAGATGGTTTATGGATGCGATTACTGGTGCATATACATTAGGCGTGATGTAAACATCTCTCGACCTCTGTTCATGTGCAATTATCTCAAAACTATCTGATTTCAACATGCAACCATGCTCAATAGAACTAAGACCCGAGCGAGTCAACTGGTATGCTGTTATTTGATTTTCACATATAGGTTCGTACGTGACATTGCCCGCAACAGAAATAAATATAGAAATTAGTAGAATAAGTCTCCTGCCATATATTTATACAAGATTTCATAACAACTTCACACTCATCTCGATTTGTTGTTTGACAGAAGTCCTTATTGTTGCTTAATTTATAAATAGGGGTATGAATGTGGCATAAATGTATATTCGTCAGCAAACAGGCATTCAATATGTTTTCTGTAAGGATTATATACGCATCCTTTTTGATGTTCACGGCTACAAAATCCGAGACAGGCTGTACGACTAACATAGTGCCGTCGGCCCTTTCTAGTGGTATAGGAATCAGCTTGAATATTTCATAGGTCTCTCGACCGATTAGGGGAATTTGAACCTCAAATATAGAATAATTATTTACCATCCTTGCTTTCACACGTAGCAGTTTATAAATTTGTATAAACTCTGAATAAATGTTTTCAATGGGTAACATAACGTCATTCGAGAGGTGGCTCGCTATGGTGCTGAGTTGATCTTGTAATTGTTGGGTTGTTATGAGATGAGGATTGAACCGGCCATGGTATACGTCCGTAATGGTGTCAATTAAAGCATTTTGCAAGTCCTTCAAGCTGTGTAATAAATTACTTGCGATAATGCCCCCCATAAAAGCTTTAGTTGTAAAGCTTACGTTTTGAACCTCCGATTGTAAGGAGGACAAGGAGTTTTCCATCTTAGACAACTGTTGATGTATTAATTTGTGTTGACGTTGCATAGTAGATTCAGTTCGCTTTAACAGATTAAACTCGGCTTCTATAACAGATGTTTGATTTTGCCAGAACGACGCTATATGTTTTTGATTACTACGAAGGAGCGTGATATCTTTCTCGTATTGTTCTGCGAATCTACTGTCTAATACACCGAACAGGCTGTGTGCGATGTAACCGACACCATCAACAAGGCCGCGTCGCCACCTGTTTGGTCGCGATTCAAAAGGCTGATTAAGTAACTTATGGTTATTGTACTCCAGTTCATCGTACCCGTGACGTAATTGTAATAATATTATGTCACAAGATGAATGCTCCGGTATCACAACACATGATTTTTCAATGGATTGAATGCTTTTATTTAGAGCTATGATACCTTCATAATAAGGTTCCATGTTGTAGTATATGATTAATTTCCAATCGGTTCTTATGATTTTCATGTTTGATAATTTGTCGAAGTAAATATGTTGATTATTTCTAAATTTGGTGATATTAAGAGCACAATGACATGTTGTTATCATAGTTAAAAACAACATGATGTATGTAAACATTGATGCTATGTTAATTCTATTTGTTTTTGCGATGATGCAAGCATTTGAAACACGGTTACAGCTACTGCTGTCCTTTTGTTGTGTTTGCAGATTCTCGTTAATAGGTAATATTGATAACTTTGTTACAGGACGTTTCAAGTTACCGTTTTTGGTTTTCAGCATTACCACACGGACTCGCCCGTCGGTTCCGGGATATAATTCGACGACTCTGCCCATCAACCATTTTCCTGCAGGAAGGTTATCATCGTGAATCATGACTATGTCATTTAGTTGAACATTATTTTTTGATTGTCGCCACTTGCTCCGGGCCGTTATTTGTACTAAATACTCGTTTTTCCATCGCTTCCAGAGATCGTGAACTATTCTTTGAATCAGCTGCCACCGGGTTCTTAAATCTGTTTCTGTATCGTGGAAATTGACGTTAGAACCACCTGTGAGAAAGTGAGCTGGTGTTAAGTAGTCTAAATCGTCGGGATCTTCTGATATGGGGCATAGTGGTCTCGCATTCAGACAGGCTTCGATTTGAGTGAGTACGGTGTACAGCTCTTCGTAGGTTAAAATTTGTTCACCAATAACCCTTTTAAAATGGTACTTAAAGCTTTTGACAGCAGCTTCCCATAGACCACCTGCAGAAGGCCATGATGGTGCATTGAAATTCCATTTTATTTCCATGTTTAAAACCTCTGAAGACAACTCCTTACTTTGCATGATGTGAAGAATGCTTTGGTACTCTTGTTGTAAAATCTTGTTGGCGCCGACAAAGTTACGTCCATTATCGCTGTAAATTTCACAGGGCGTTCCTCTGCGAGCGGCCATCCTTTTTAATGCTGCGAGAAAAGCCGAGGTGCTTAAGTCACTTACGAGTTCGAGGTGAACTGCCTTCGTAACCATACACACGAAGACAGCGACATACCCTTTTGTAGTCCTTATGCCTCGTCCTTTACTGGCCTTAACGTAGACATGGCCGGTAAAATCTATGCCTGTATGGGTAAAAGGTCGTGATGGATTGGTCCTTGATTTGGGCAAGTCTCCCATTATCTGTGGTTGAAAATACGGATTTTGTTTTCTACAGACTACACAACGTCTTATCTGCATTTTCGTAGCCGTGTTACCTCCTAAAATCCAATACTTTCGTCGGATGAAGCTCAGTGTTAATCGAGCTCCGGCGTGAAGCATTGTTTGGTGTGCATTTTGTAACAGTAATTCGGTCAACCTTCCATTGTGGGGAAGGATAATGGGATGTTGCATATCAAGGCTCATGTTTGCTTTACGTAATCTGCCCCCAACTCTCAAGATATCTTTTTTATCTAGGAATGGGTTTAGGTTTAACAGTTTGCTCTTAGAGTTTAGTTTGCCATGTTGTTTTAGTTCGCATATGTCCTTCCAAAATTCATCGTGCTGGACTTGCATAATTATTTTGTGTTTTGCCTTATTAATTTCTTCTAATGTTAAATATTGAAAATGTTTTCTATCTTGCTTTTTAGAAATAAATCTTAAAACCCATGCTAGTATACATGAAATCTTATTAATAGAATTAAATTTTTCTAATAAGTTATTGATAATGCTCGATTCTTGTTTGATAATGCTATTTACTTGTTTAGGTATTTTTCTGCTATTTGTGTCTACTTCTGTTGTATACTTTATATGATTTTCCTTCTTGACGTCAAACGTCTTCAACCAGGAGGGCCCGCACCACCATAAAGTGTGATCCTTTAACTGAGATACGGTCAATCCTCTGCTTGCACAATCAGCGGGATTTTCATCTGACTTAACATACCGCCAGCAATGTGGTGGCATAATCTCCGTAATTTGCTTCGTTCTATTTGCTACAAACAACTTCCACCGGCTAGGCTCACCGTGGAGCCACCCCAGCACCGCTGTGGAATCACACCATCCAAACGTACTTATGTTGTAACCGGCCAAGCAGTGTTTTACCTTTGCCATTAGTTTGGCAAGTAGTTCCGCCCCACACAACTCTAAGCGGGGTAATGATATAGGTTTGCTAATAGGGGCTAGTTTCGATTTCCCGGCAACCAAAACTATTGATTTTTCTGAATTTTTTACTCTACAGTATATAACACAGGCATATGCTTTTGTTGAGGCATCGCAAAACCCATGTAATTCGAGTTCACTTGTTGATTGAGTACTGTACCATCGTGGTATATCAAACTGATTGATCTTTTCCAGATCGGCTTTGAGCTTTGTCCACTCCTTGCTAATGTTTTCTGGAACCTGTGCATCCCATTGAATTTTTAATAACCATGTTTGTTGAAAGAGTATTTTTTGTTTTGTAGTTATAGGTATAATCCACCCTAGTGGGTCAAATACCTTTGACATGTCAGACAGTATACTCCTTTTAGTGACCTTGGATTTTTGTGAATTGATTTGGGGGGGGTGATATGTAAAATTGTCTGCAGTGGGATTCCAACGGAGACCTAAGGTTTTAGTGGAGCCTATCTTTTCGAAGCTCAAACCTTCCTGATCCTGATAACTTAGACTACGTTGTTGTAGTAATTGGCTGTCATTTGAGGTCCATTTTCGTAAGTTGAAGCCTCCTAATTTAAGTAAATTAAATAAATCCTCTTGTAATTTCTTAGCGGATGATAGAGAGTGGCTACCATGAACGGCGTCATCCATATAAAATGACTCCTCGATGACCTTGGCTGCTTCCGGAAATTTGTATCCTTCGTCCTTTGCTAATTGTCTTAAAGTCATCATAGCGAGGAATGGCGCAGCCTTTGTCCCATACGTTACGGTTGTAAGTTGATATTCGTCTAATTTTTTGTGTGGGTCGTCTCGCCATACTATTTTCTGCAGAAGTTGGTCTTCAGGGTGGACCCAAATTTGTCTGAACATCTTCTCGATGTCTGCTGTAAACGCATATCGATATTGCCTCCATTTCAAGATTAGAGATTGAAGATCTTGCTGCAAGTTTGGTCCACTATACATTAAATCATTCAAAGTTTTATTCGTAGAAGTTTTTGCTGATGCATTGTAAACAACTCGTAGTTTCGTAGTTGTAGAGTCCTTGCGTAAAATGCAATGGTGTGGCAAAAAACATTCAATAGTCTGATTACTCACTGCCGGTTTCATGTGACCTAATTGTTTGTATTCATTAATGAATAATTTATATTCGCTAAAAATAGATATATTATTGTGTAACTTTTTCTCTAACTGTAAGAATTGAGCTATTGCTTTATTTTTTGACTTTCCTAAATTTTCTTGAAAATCTGGTTTTAATGGGAGTCTCACTTGGTACCTTCCGTCTTCTAAACGTATCGTAGTTGACTTATAAGTCTGAATGCATGACATGTCTTCTGACGATAATGTTCTGTCTTCTGTAACGTCTTCTAACTCCCAAAATCGCTGAATTTCATCTAGATCTATTTGTATGACGTTGCACGAAAGCGATTTCATACCGCCGCATAATATCCAACCCAAATGAGTTTGTTGTGCAATGGGGAGCGACTCACTAAGTCTGCACATTCCTCCTAGGATGATATTGGAGTATACATCAGCTCCCAGCAGTATGTCTATCGAGCGACTGATGTTGTAATCAGGGTCCGCTAGTTCTAAATTATTTAAGAATGAACACGCTATCTTAGGGAAGGTATATGTTGGCAAGTATTTTGTAAGGTTCTTCATGATGTATACCTCAATATTGAACGAATACGAGGTGACTGTTGACATACAGTTCAATGTCATTGTCCCTTTGCAAACGTTTTCAGTTTGTCCAATACCGGTAACAATGTTTTTGCTTTTATGTCGAGGCAAACCTAATAACTGTGCACCGTTCTCTGTGATAAGGGATGTTTGTGACCCCTGATCAATAAGAGCCCGCATTGTTTGATAAGTTCCGTCCGCCTTTTCAACCTTTAAAAGTGCGGTTGACAACAAGATCTCAGAAATCATGTGTTGTTGAGCCACGTGCGTGTTACCCTTTTGCATACGGTCGTAATGCGAACGTGTGTTGTCTTGTTGTGTAGTCATAGATGGTTTTGCAATACTATTTTGCTGATGATACGACTCGTGTAATAATGTATTGTGAAATTCATTGCATTCACGACAACGCTTACTTGACAAGCATGCCTTTCCGTTATGATCATATAAGCAATTTAAACAGAAATTTAGGTTTGAAACAATTTGCTTTCTTTTATATGGCCCCATTTCTAAGAATTGCTTGCAAAAATATAATGCATGTGCGTCATTGCATATTGGGCAATGATTTGTACTAAGATCCGACTTTTTGTTATTTCGTAATTGCGCAACATGCTTATTACCAGAGTACGTTTGTTTAAAATTATATGATTTTGATGGGTTTGTATGGCTATTTACCATCGATCTGTTATTTGAATGAGTCGGTTTTTGAATGAAATTCTCTTGTTTTCGCCTGCTGACCTCCATGCTAGTGAATTTACTTTCTAAAAACATCAAAAATTCCTTTAAATCAGGTAATCCTCGGGGTTGTTTGGTAGATATATTATATTCCGAAAAGGTATCCGAATCTAGTTTTTGACATAGAAGATGTACTACTAGCGGATCCCAGGATGTAATATCTATGCCAAGGTTCTTGATGGCGTTCAGCGTTTCCTGTGCGGAGTCATGTATACGTTTTATGTGGTTGATGGATGCTTGCTGTGAAATTGGCAAGTTTAATAGGATATTGATATGGGATGTAAAAATCATTCTTTTGTTGTCGTATCTGTGATTCAAAATATCCCAGCTAATTATATAATTATCAGAGGTGATTGGAAGATGTTGTATAAGACGTTCAGCTTCCCCTTTGACTTTCGTCTTAAGGAACTGCATCTTCTGAGCACCAGAGAGACCTGGATTGTTATGGATTGATTCAGTGAAGAGGTCCTTGAAGGACATCCACTGGTGGTAGCAGCCTCCAAATGTTGGGATCTCTATTTTTGGAGTGGCTTGTTCTCGATGGGACACTGACCACATTTTCTTGTTAATAGCCTTTATTACATCGGTATATGTATTCTCATATTTGAGGTACGTGCTATAGTACTCTTGGTTTCTGTCTCCTAACTCACTGTCTAATTCCCAGTGCTGGGTATCTATTTTAGACCAGCGATCTTGTACTATCTTTAATAGATGTTCAAATTCCCACTTTTCCGTGACAAAGTCTAGGTTAATCTTGGAAACGGTATGTTCAAAAGCCTTAAAATTAGTTAATTGTTTCTTTACCATGTCATCTGTTTTGCTGAGGGAACCCTGTGACTTTGCGGAGAGTGTTGATTGCTGGGTGGACCCAGACGTTGTAAGAGAAGTTGCAGGTTTTAATAATGGTGTTGACGGTCTGTCGTCGGGTCGTTGATATTGTTGAAGAATTCCTCGAACCTTTTCATATTTCTCTTTCACCATCTCGTATTGTTTTGAAGTGAAATAAGTATGAGATTCAGCATATTCTATGCTGCATAATCGCATATGATTTGAATGATAATCTTGCCAGTACGCATCTAATGTGTCTAATCTTCGGCGTATGTAGTCTGAAGTTTTACGATCGGAGCCATCCTTCTTGAAATTTGTGTAAATCTGCTCTATCGCACCGAGTAACTGTTGCTGATTTGCTAAAATGTCCTCGAAAGACGACATATTGCTAATGAAATAAATGGAAAGATCTTACTTCAAATTCCACACGGAGAGCCTTGTTGCTCACCAACACGTGATCCTTGTTGATCCTTGATGATTGCTGCTGCTTTAACTTTGTACTGCACGCTTGCTGGCAGTACAAACACTTACAGTGCTGGTTCAATTCACTTCACTCGCGAAACACGGCACAATATCTAACCAAACACTGTACTAATCTCACAAGAGAAGGCTTCGAAGGACCAAAAATGTAGGGGTAGTTTCCCTTACATTAAAGATGATTGATAAATGAGTAGACAACCTTACTGAAGGGTGATTTAATTGCTACTAAAAATGTACAAAAAATATGCATATTAAGTAATGAGTAATGTAATGTAAAGTAATGAGTTTCGCTGCGATTCGATGTCAGTATGAAACTATAACTATTGATATGTACGGATCTGCTTGTACACTACTATTCATAAAAAAAATCGCCATAGAATGCAATTTGCTTTTTAAGCCAGTCAAACTACATTTTCATAACTACTTAGATAATTAGATTATTATTAGGTACTCCTTACTCATCGGCAACAGATACTCCTGGTTCACTGAAATAAAATAATAACAGTTATACTCTTGCAGTAAAAGAATGACATCTCCTTAATTACAATTTATTACTTACATGACTACATTTTCACAGACCCTAAAAAGATGTAAACGAGTTAAATAGATAATATAAAATAGGTGTTGAACCTCAAATGTTACATATAAAATTTAACACAACTCACTCTGCATCACTAAACCCGTCCATATTAATATTTCCTCCTTTGTCACGTCTGTTATCATCATCCTGAATCCAGTACAATACACGGGTAAACAATGATAACAACAGTAGTAAAATGTATGTTTCCTTGCTGTGGCCTGATACCCATAACACAAGTTAGATCTTACCATGGGTATCAGTGCTCTAAACCATTGTTTATTCTAAGTTTTTTGTATAATTACTTTCATTGATGTGTAGTGTAACCTTGGAAAAAAAATAAAAAGATTATTAAAAATAAAAAGATTAAAAGATTACTCTATCTTATATATAAAATTCACGTGTTGGTTCCAAACTCCGAAACGGCTTGAACGATTTTGATGAAATTATATTCAGTAAGTCCAAGAACAGATTGTTATCCTTTTATTATAACCCTAAGTGATAAGAGTCTTTTTTTACAAAATAAATTATCACTTTTTAGAAACATTCCACAGACAATGTTTTTAACCGACTAATACTAATAATTCAAAAAGGAGGAGGTTTTCAATTCGGATGTTTCTTTTTTTTATGTATTACCCCGTCATATATAGATGGATTTGCAAAATTCCTTTTTTGTTCGAAAGAGGTGTATTCCGAAATGGTCCCATTTAAACCTCATCAAGTAATGATGATGGGTTTCAGAGACAGACAACGGAACTCTTCAAAAGAAACGCTATTGCTGTTCTCGCTTAAATATGCATTGTTTACGCAACCACACAAGATAACATCACACCTGTAAACTCGAAAGGGTTATGCAGATATCTCTATGTTAGTACTGGTTGAAGGCGGTTTACCTTTTTTAAAAGGATCTTGTAGTATTGAAAAACTATTGCAAAGTATAATTGTCCTTTTATAACAAGTATTTTTGAAACTTTTAATCATGAATCACAAGGACGTTCCAGCTTTTTGAGTGCACAGTACAATATCACCAGGATAAGGGATTCTTGGTGTGGTAATCACACTCACTAGGTGAAAACTTGACTTGACACCGGTTATCTATAAGACTAGGGCATTATTAGTGTAGAGCTGAAACCCTTGGGGTCATAGTATGGCTCTCCTACAAACAACATTCTTTATAAAGTTTGTATTCATGTTTTTAGAATCAAGCATATGTTTAATAAATAATGATGAAGAGTAAGGAGGCTTCAAATGAAATATATCAAAAGCAGTGTAGGACTTTACACAACAAATATTTGGTTTTCCATGTAA
>JANTPX010120829.1:0-14970 GCA_024757885.1 Apantesis nais | reverse complement strand
ATTCTGTATGCACTGTATCAAACTTTTATTAGCGGCTTCAATTCTTTTAAAGCCAAAACAACGATTATTTATTAATTAACAATTTTATTATATTTCATGCAACTGTTCAGGTAGTTTCTAAAAAGGTGCAATTAAGAAACGATGATTAACATCTTTACATAAACAAAATTCAGTTTGGATTTGGATAGAGTACGATCACTTCGTCCAAATGGGAAGAAAATAACCAAGCAATGTAAAACCATTAGTTCAGTTTGTAGTATATACTTATAGTAAATAGTTAAAACTGCAAGACCAGTAGGTAATGTGTGCTGTATAAAAGATAGCAACAGAATTTGTATTTTATAATCTCTTATCTTATCCTTTATCAACTTTGTCTAGCTGACGTAGCTCATTTTTATGTAAAAATGAAAACTGGAAAGTCTTAATTAGCAAAATCAATTCTCGTTGTAATTGAAAGTCGATTTCAATTCATGTGCATCGAAGGCGTTTGCAGCTCGTAGCACGAAATTAAGTAATATCATAGTCCCAAAACTTTCTACACAATTTCTTAATTTTACTGAAATTTTACCTTTCCATTTCACTATATTTCTATAATACAAAGAGGATCAAGACAAATCTGGATTATATATAACGTCATTTTGTTCAAGGTTTTAACACTTATCGTAAATTTTATGTTTTTTTTTCTCGATATTGAACCTCAAAGATCTCTAGCAGTTCATTGAAAACCTTGTACTTTTGAAGGCAAACTGGGTTCTTATTCAGAACTGAAGGGACAAGTGAACCTTGAGTAACACCGCAGAGACTGACCGCACATGCAGTAAAAATAAATAGGCACACAAAAAGAGCAACCAAATACATACAGATAGAGGTATGGAATGAATCATCCGCACGGGTGATTCGAGGTCCACTCGAATAAATTGCATTTGCAATACGAACGCCATGTGCGTTTTCGTATGCTACGATGTGCTCATTTGATTTCCTTCTGTAAATGCCGTATTTAATTCCTTTACATTATGGTTCATTTTACCATGTAAACACTACCGTGCAAGATGCGTGCGCTTGAGGTTCTCAAGACAAAGGATGAAATTATTTTTATTTGCCTCTGTTACCGTTCAATCTGCTCTTAGTTGCGTTACTCGCTTATTTTTACCGTTGATTGCTCAATGGGCTCATTGAATGCAAACCTTATTGTCTGTTCCCATCTGGCAAGTTTTACCGAAGTCTTTGATTTCGTGTAATGCCAAATGATGCTTATCTCGGCCGTCACGAACATGTACTGTTATAACAAATAGTAACAAGTCAACAATTCGGTCGCATTATTTATTTTTAACAGCATATTAGGATTATCTACAAATTTCAATTTGCAGTTATCTTTGATAGATTATGATTGTACTCAATGTTTCTTTGTTTTAGTTTGAAATATGTCATGACTCAGTTTATCGATTTTACAATTCCCCGAGGGGTTGCGAAACTTTTACATACACATTAACTAATCTGCGGGTAATCCAGAATATGTTCAGTTAACTGTTCACAGTTTGTTGATATTCATTGACGTGTGTTGAATAATCAATTTTGCAACGTTAGGTCGCGTTGTTGGTGCGGCGTGCACGTGGCGGGCGAGGGCGTCGCCCCAGTGAAAGTGTGAAAGTGAGGCGAATGCGCCAGCACACCACAACTAGGAACACAGTCTATAAAATGAGCATTATGCGTTTATTAGATTTATTACTCGGTTTATTACTATTAATCTCATTTTTATATAGTAATTGGCTCTTAACTATTCTAAATTTATACCACTTTCAAAAGTATGATTCATTTTGTGCGTTTTTGGTTAATCACTCGGTGTCTGATCCATATTTAAAAAATATTTAGATTGTATAAATATGAAAATTTTATGTTATAAGTAATACAGTAAGTACCGCTACCACCGTTAAAATGAATATCTCATGCGGTTTGAAAATAATGTATCTAGAGCGTGGTGGACCCAGCCCGATAGTCGTTTCCGTGTACCAGCGCTTTACATGCATTATATACATATATGTATAAATTAACAAAGCATTTGTTGAGTACACTCCTTACTTTTTATTCCTAATTAATTCACATTTATCAAGTAGATCAGTATTGAATTATAAAACTACCACATATGCACTTACATTGGGAGAGGCCTATTTCCAACAGTGGACTGCGATAGGCTCATGATGAAAATGATATGCACAACTGTTTATATACACTGTTACTAAAACATCATTGCACAAACTTATAACATCTTTATTAAAAATATAAATTGAAATCGTCTTAGGTAAAGTCACAAGATCAACATACAATAACAACAATCTGTTCAAATATTTAGTGCCTGTGCCGATGTACAATCGTGGTTTGCGGTTGTCTCATATATATTAGTCAATATCTTTATTAGCTTGTAAACTTTTCATCAAACATAACTTACATTAAGGTTGGTTATTAGGCCTCGAGAGTATAAAAATTATAACTCTTTCAAGTTTATCTCTCTATTACATTAATCTAAATTTTGCAAGAACATTAAATATACATCCGTTGACGGCGATTAATTACAATTGCGTTTTTTTTTCAATACACGAAGATTACGTTTATTTTAAATGATAAAAGTGTAACTTTCGAAATTTACATATATAACATAAACAAGAGAGTAATTATGGTGAATTATTGTCGCACCATCATCGTCGCTCTTGTGTCATGTAATCGTGGTTCAATCGAAGCGACCTCCATAACTGTTAATAGTCCTTTTCGATGTA
Source organism: Apantesis nais (assembly GCA_024757885.1). Taxonomy (NCBI): domain Eukaryota; kingdom Metazoa; phylum Arthropoda; class Insecta; order Lepidoptera; family Erebidae; genus Apantesis; species Apantesis nais. The sequence goes on along the minus strand of JANTPX010120829.1, from coordinate 12,202 downwards.
GTATGACGAAACAGATAATATCTTCGTATCTCTAATAGTTGCACGTCCAGATATATAACTTTAATAACGGCCGTTTCTCAATCTTTAATATTTGTGCCAATTTGTACGCCACAGTTAGCTTATGAAATCGATAATGACTGATCCACGTGGGATTTAAACATTTGTTTATATTTCAGTAGGTTATATTTAATTATCAAATCATATTAACTGTTTACATTTATCAATTATTTTGACAGTTTAATGACTTTAAATTAATTTCTTAATGTCATGGATATCATTTATATGTACCTATCTCAATCAATATCTCTGATTGTTATAAGAAAAATGAGACACATTTCTTTTTATTTTTGTTATTTCGAAATGCCTTAAAGAAAATGCTAACAATTTAAGATAAGACTAGAATATTTAAGATTGAGGAAAAAGGTAAATAAAATTAGATGTAGGTCTTCAAATAAATTTCCGTTCTACCAAACACGGTAAATCAGTGACATTTTTGAGCTTAAATAATTGATTAACTCCGATGTATTAAGTTAATATTATTTAAACGATTCCTAGTAAGCGTCTTAGTTGCTATTGAATGATTTCTTATACATATTAGCCTATTAAACTATTTACACAAGTGACATTTACAATAGGCGTTCATCATTCTTCGGTACTTATCGTATTAATGTTTTAAAGTTATGTCAGTGTCATTATAAGAGTCATGCCACCATGATTAGTAATGCATGATGCTCGCTCTTCGTGTCGCTCTCTCCATTGTGCACCGCATGACGTTTCACAATCTTTTGTACATACCAAACGAGAATTCATCATTCTTTCATTGTAGACCACAGTTCAACTTTTTGTACACTTTTTCTTATCTATACCATTTTATGCTGGTTCTCGAACATTAACTAATGCCCTATGTCTGTCAGATGATATCGGGTCCTCGTTAGTGGCATTGTGGCACCCACGCTGTGCCCAGCACGCAGACCTAATGCAGCAATGACAGAATCAACTATGTGCCATAACAGCACGCTATTATCTTGAATTCAATGGATTTCTATGAATTCTGCACAAGATGTGCAGCATATATTTATGTTCATAATTAATTAATGGTTAGTAAACCAAATGGTTATTATATGCATTCCGGATTATGATTCACGTCTAATACAAATCCAAAAAAATTGCGTAGGTGTGTGACCAACCACGAATCTAAAGAGCGTGTGAACCGCGATACGGTTTCGGGTATACTCACAGCTAAGAAACGATTCACGTGCTCCTGATATTATCAGGCTTACGCGCTCCAACTTCAACTAATCACAAATCTTTACGTGTCTAATAGAGAATATCATGAAAATAATATTTCCACAGTATGGTTAGAACCGGGTCTAGTCTGTCTAAATGTTTTACTCTTTTGCGCAAAGAAATCGCTCTCACTCTTCAATTTCGAAGCGGGAAATCGTTGTCATTGTTTCGTGCTCGCTCTCGCGAACACGTTATCTAATACACTTCCCACAATAGATCAGCACACTGAACGCTCCGACACAATGCTTCCGACCACCTCGGTTCCGCTCTCGTGAATTGGGTAAATGGTGCATTTGACGAAACTTCACTTTTTCACCGTCCCACTTTAACCCGCTGCGCGCTGTTGAATTTATCGATCTATAATTTGTTTGCTACCGATTGGTAACGCGTTTATCCATAAAAGTTTGATTTTACGCCGTCTCGAGGCTCCATTACGGATCAGCTGATCCGCGACGAGAATTCATGCTATCTTTTCGCACGACAATCGGGAGCGCGACGCGCCAACTGGAGCGACTAATGTACAAGAGGACCGGTTTTAGATCATCTTATACTTGTTGCTGGGACAGCGGTGTCATTCTGCATGCGGTACTAGATTTCTAATTTATTTCAAATCTAATCTTGAAATACAGGTTTATTATTTACCGGTATACAGTAATAAACGAAATCTTACATGTGTTTGTGAAACTATTACCTATTTTATCGCCCATAACCATCCATATGTAGTCGTACTAAATTAACATTTGCTACCGGCGCGTGCTTCTGTGGATATGTAGGTCGATTTAACTCGATGCTACACTTTCGTTGGCGATATGCAAATCAGAGCGTGCCCCTCTGTAGTAACTCAGTGCCTTACACTACAAATCGTTTGAAACAACCTAATGTTCGTCTCGTTTCTCAGACCGCTGCACCCTGTCGCTGCAGTCATTATAGTCATTACTATCTAGTAATTGTTGAATCCACTGAGACTGCTTTCACCTCCATTTGTACAATCTCCCCGTGTCTGAATTCGCCCTGTCCTGCTGTACACTATGGCAATAAGCATTCGTATCGCAATACATTCGCAACGTTCACCCAGTAATGTGTGGGAAATGGGCGTTCCAACTTTTTTTAATTACCTTGTATCTGTTGTGTGGTATGTTATTATTGCGGAGCGTAATGCAACGCGGGCTACAGAAGTAAGGCGCCTAGCTGTCTCCGGACAATTTCGTTGTTAATTATGTTCCATCGCCTGGCTGGTTGCTCGGCGGCACGTCTGGCCCGTAACTGCTGCTCGAAAGTAGGCAGCTCGCTGTATCGTATGTGGTGCTTGATGCACGTCAACTATTCTGGGATGATATTTTCGATTCACATATTGGGTCAACGACCAATCTGCGCAATCATTCACACATATAAACAGAACAATATGTTCTAAAATTGAGTTTCTGAAATAGACGTCCTATTAAATATTCATGTCAGATGAAAGCAGGTGAACATTTTACTTTTGTTTTTAAAATAAGAAATCTACAACCAAACATTTCAATACAATCTGTATGGTGTGTAAACATATGAGCGAATATAGTGATGGCTCTTTAATGGTTTACAATTTAAATTATTATTTAATCGACCTATTGACAACCTACTGTTTTTTTGTTGAGAGGTTGTAGCGCTCCGTTTGAGGTTTACATCGACGGCGAATACTCTTTTTTCTTAATTTTTGACACACTCATTAAATAACTTGAGTTTATTTAGAAATTTAACCATTAAGCAGGTCAAACCGAGTTATAGACAAATTCTTTTTTATGATATGAATTATTTTATTATTTTATTAATTTTATTGCACCGTGTCGAGAAATACCTGTATATGTACCTATTCTATAACATCACAAGTGGACAAAAGTATTTCTTCTGATTAAACAAACACGGGGCGGTACTAGAACCTCTACCAAACAGTTCTTTCTCATCCCGCGACAGAGACACCCGGTACTGCATGTCGTAAACGAGCCAGAACTCTAACTTCTTTTTTTTTCTTCTAAAAGAATACTCACTTGGCCATAGGTGACCCAGTTCCAGAGGAACCTGACATACATCAGGTAGTTCAATTTCTATAATAGCGGGTCTAATTAACGTCTACATTATCACATCAGATAAGTCATCCATATTTGCTCATTGATTATCCCGGTGTATACCATTCTCGATCCCTAAAGTGCTGTATTTTTATTTTAATATTAGCGCATGCTACTGCCCGCCCGTTACTTAAAGCCTAGATGACAAAGTGGCTGGAAAAGTACGATTATTACCTGGTATTTGGCACGATACCGCTGTTGTAAAATTACATTCTACTTAATGAGTCTATAATGTTGACAGGAAAGTGTGCTTCTTGCATCCGTGCTTAACAAACACAACGTTAGTCATAATAAACGTTTTATAGAATTTTTCATTAAATACTAAAATATTAAATAACTGCAAGGGACGTTAAACATTGGATCAACAAGACGCAGCGATTAATCCTTACAAACACTTCATACATATATTTATAAGTAAACTGTGTTATTTTATTATTGAAACATATAATGTAATTACTGGTAAATGCGCAAAGGAATCTTAATTAAAATACTTCTATATTACTGCATCTAATAAGAAAAACGGTATCTCAATTACAATTCAAATCTCATTATCATATCATATATGAGTTTCTCAGTATCATATCTAAGTTGAATAGTTTTGGATAGTAAACAAACCAGTATAATCTGAACTTTTATTTTAACACCCATTCAGCCTAAACTATTACCATTTTTATTTTATTTAATAGGCTGTATTTCGCATTTCTAAATATTGCCACAACCTATCATCACATTTTTGTAGGAACATTTTAATTTTTTTCTTGGAGTCTTTTTTCTCTGATGATTAGTTTTTTTCATCAGCATATAAGCCTCGGTTATCGCAAAGGAAGCTATAACAAACTGAGCGAGTTAACAACGTGCAATTATGTTGTTTTCTTAAATACATTATATTCGCGAGATTTAATTTGAACTTTATTAAGTAGTTGCCACAGTCGTTTTTATCTGTGCTGTAGTGGGCTAACATTTTGTACGCTAATACTGAAAGTTTATTAAATATACATTTTTTATGTCATATTATATTCCTAAGTTTATTCCTGGTTCGCGATTTCCAGGAGTTGTCGAATTCGTATGTGTTGCCCCCATGTCTTACGCGATAGACCCGGCTCCCGCACGGTGAATCCATGGAACGCTAAAAAATAGGTCTTAGACTGCTTTGTTAGACTGTATTGGCTTTTGCTCCGATTTCTATCACAAGACACACAATGCCATGCATGGCACATTCAGATTCAGAGCATGCTCTCCATAAATAAGTATTTATCAATTTTGTATAGAACTTATCTATCTACCAACTATTAAAGAAGAAACGTACCTTCTGTGAAAGGCCTTATCACTTTTTATTGCAGAGAGACACGCATATAACACAGTCGTTCCGCTCTCGCAGGTTAACTTCTATCCGAGAACAATGATCTGATTTTGAACACCTGTTCTATTGGACACCATAAACGATCACGATCTTCAGCAAAATATTTCCTATGCCATCATTGACGCGTTATTGAGGTGGTGCTAAACCTACACAGAGCCTTCCATGTGTGTATAAAGAACGATATTAAGACCGCGGCAATATATGTATTACAAAAAAGTTATACCTACTTCAGATCGAACGATAAAAGTTAATCGCTGTTTCTAAGCCTCTTATTACTTTAAAAACATACGTAAAATAAGTTCTACACAACATGTTACAAACCCAAGTAGAAAAAAAGTGTAGTTTAAATAACTTATAATTATAAGCAGTTTAGTCAACCAGTCATGTAATTTTTTTGTATTAATTACGCTCTATGAATTTATTATTGTAGTAACTTTTCAAAAAGTGTCTAAGCTAATTAATTCGCATAGGTAAGTTATAACAGGCTTAGCACGTAGTGAGTCATCGTTAGCGAAGACTCGGTCGTGACGTGAAATGGTAACCTGTAATTTAGCTGAAGATTTACGAGACGACTCTCGCGGTGATTACAGTCATTCGGATGTGTGCGGTTGCCAAAATTAAGAGGTTACACGCGCAATCATAAGTGGGTAGGTACACAATTTAAAGATATTTGAGTTGAGCTTGGATACATCTATTTTTTTGAAATCTGTGTTTCATTATTACAAAGCTATTGGTCGTCCTCGATAAAGTAAAAAAAAATCTCTGTCTCTCTCTGTAGTCCATTCCTCACGCTTGAGTATCTTGATCTACACATGAATGTATTTTCCTCCATTCTTCTGTCCATAGAATGAGAATATTGTGGGATTTGATGACGAGAAAATATCTGTTATGTATAGAGGTCATCTTTATAAATTTCTAATAACTAAAGCGAACCTGAACCCCTCGAGTCTCTAGTTCAAAAACTTTAAACTTTTGAAAATGATTGCATGATATGTGTAGTCTGTTTTTTTTTCAACGATTTTGATTACATTCCGTTTAGGTTCATCTATGTACGATTATATAAAAAATTCGTACATAGATGAACAAAAACAATTTATATTACAACTAAAGGTAAGCACTAAAGAAAATACGTTGTTAAGCTCATGGGATACATATGACATTAGTAAATCAAATATTTAAAATTGACAAAAACCTATCCCACAATAATAATCAATAAAAACTATCCGATCCCTACAAATACATAGCTATAGAAACTGCTTAAACATTTTTTACAACAGTACTCACATTAACAGATTGTGGTCCTCTCGTTTTTTGTCCATCATAAAAACATACACGGTCCACAGTGCTCGCTTCAAAAGTTATTTAATCATAAGCTTTCAACTCGCCTTTCAATTTGAATTGCCGACGATTTTGCATGTTTAACGCGTTTTTTTTATCTCGCAGAACTATTATCAGTTCTTCCATCACGACTAGCCGATGAGTACAGGCATGCCTTTTTTTAAACCCAGGCCTGCCCATAAATGGGTTTATTTCCTGACAACACCTGCGCCGATAGTCATTCCATACCAGCCGACGCGTCGTCGCCCGCAATCAATGGTCTACAATTAATAGCGAGCAACAAAAACCTCTATTGAACTTACTCGAAAGTTTTTTGTCCATAAATTAATATTCTTTAAATTAATACCGAATCCACGTATTTAAAATTTAAGAAACTCACTCATTTAATACCCGGGAGTCTTAGATTTCATGTTTACTACGTGTGAATTGGAATTTCGAATTAAAAAAAAAGTTATTCTAAATTCTGTATTCCACTAAAGTTTGACTTAATTTATTTAGAGATGCTATTCGTTTTATTTCAACAATCTAATTTTTAAAGTTTATTTTTGAACTACTTGTACCGACTCGGTACTAACAGAATTCAACGTCACTTATTCACTTTAAATATCCGCTCTCGAGATCAAAAGTCAAACCCAACCAACAAATTGTGTTTTTGTTAATCAATTTTCTACATAATGTAAGTATAACTGTACTCGTTTGCGGACGGAGGATTGTGATTTTTGAAATACTTAGTGTTTATTTAGAACAATTTTTACAAAAAACAATACTAACTACTACTACTTTAAACAATACAATACCTCTTAATACAATACAACAATACCTCTAGTATTTTGTCCCTGAACCCTGGCACGCTTTGCTGTGGCACATTGTGGTTTCATTGATGAGAAACGAGGAAAAAACAGACGTCGAAAATAGATAAAAACATTGTTTAAAGCGGTTTGTATAACGTGACAAAATTTAAGCTCAATCGGTTTTTTTTATGGAGAAGGAGATATACGAGCAGGCGGATCAACTGATGGGAAGGGACTACTACCGCCTATGGACGCCTGTAACTCAAGGCGGGACATAGACGCACTGCCGGCCTTTTAGGAAGGATTACGCTCTTTTCTTGAAGGTGTAGAACTTTCGAGTTTTTAAAGCGTACACAAACCAAATGAACATTTTAATTTATAGATTATGTACCTATATTAGGTCTCAAAAATTTAGTACTTCAGATCAATCACTAAATATAAATATTATAACAGCGTGTTAGTAGTCTGTTTTGAAAGTCGTTTCGAATTCGAAAGCTAAAACTTACTTGCTTTGTAGCGTGACAATATCATCATCAGTCTTGCAGTTACCGAAGTCCAGCCAAAATACGATATTGTTAAAATGGTTGGTGATGAGATCGGGGTTGTTTCGTAAGGTACTGAGGACGACGCAAGTCTTACCGGAGCCCGACATGCCATGGACGGCAACAATTTTGTGGCGGGTTAGCTGCTTTAAAATATCTGCTAAATTTTGTTCCTAAAAGAAAAATAGATAGATATAAAATTTCTATTTGAACACCGTTTTGAAAAGTAGAATGGTACACAATAATGTCAAACACGTAATGTAAACGGGGCGGCCTTGTTGCTCGTTGCTAAGAAGCCTCATTTCTAAGAGAAAAAATTAAAGTTTAATGAAAGGTTGGAAAGTTAATTGAAACAGTTTAGGATATAGAACACATCATGTGTATGTGATATAATGGATACCTGGATAAAATGGTTTTAGATGCGTTTAAACAATCGTGTTATATGGATTATTTGCCAGTTACACATACATGTGGTTATGTGCAGATATATAACATTTCCAATACGTAAAAAAGCATACATTACAGTTATGGACAGTATAACAATAAGGAATTCGGTAAAATAATGGGCTGGCCTGTGTAACTATTTAACTATAACTCTCTTAAGTACATAGCTTACCAGTGATAGTCTTCTGACATGGTGTTCAGGTAACCGCGGCACGTCACCTTTACTGAGACTATCTTCAAAACTGTCGTTGGCCATATTATTATTATTTTCCATACTCAGTTTTTCTCGAAGCCAGCTGTAATCTTTCGCTAGTACATCCACAAACGCCTCGTAAGACTCGTTGGTGCCGTTACGAATTAATATTTCTAAAAGGCAACGTGTTTGGTCGGCACTGTTTTGCTGAAAAAAAATTAAATCTTTTTTCCAGCCAGACGATAAATTTTACAGATTCGTCTACATTAGTTATTATTGCATTAGGTTATAATGTTAACAAACGTATACTTAAGTAAAAAAAAACAATCTTTCTTGTTTGTTTACATCGTAATATAAAATAATAGACGTAGCATGATATTCCAATGATTTAAGTGAAATGTAAGTCTGATTATAACAAGATAACACTTACCAATTTGGCAATACGATCAAAATCCTCACTCGATATGACATTCTTGGTAAAAAGTGCATCCACTATGTAACTAACGTCTAAGTCATGAATGATGGCCTGCTGATGCTGCTGCAGCAGCTGCTTCTTCTTAATATCCATTTTTGATGTGGATTAATCATCTATAACAATATTATAAATGATTCACTGACATCTTTAGACACGTAATGAGCAACGTTAAAAAACTTAGCTATTTTAAATACCTTTTTAACAATAAATAAATAATGTATAAAAAGTTTTAAAATACTATTATGTAAATATGATACAAAATTAACATAAATTTTAAATATTATCCCGACGACACGTGTCGATTGTTGTAGATCAAAATTCACACTGAACGTAAATACGTATATTTGAATAATTCGAAATAGATTTGCTGTGGACGAACGACCTTGTATGTTAGAGCCACCTACATAACAAGATAGGTAAACAAGTAAGCACATTTTTTTTTTCAAATTTAATCAAGTCATTGACCGCTCTAAGATTGTCAAGGCTCTCAGTTATCGGCGCCCGCTATACACGACTACGTAATTTTCCTCATACCACTGATTGCAAACATTTATGATTTAGGTACCTACTATAAATTGTAATAAATGAATAGTAGATATCAGAAAGATTTTAAGGTAAAATAGATATTTTTATGTGTTCAAAAAGATTTTTGTATGAGATTTAATAGCTTGAAAAAATAACTAAAAAATTACCCTATTCCTTTGTATCCTACAAAGGAATAGCGTAATTTTTAGGCAGACTACGTTTGATTGATCTTATATAGGCCTTAATGTTTAGCGAAAGGGTGCACCTTTAGAAAGATGTAAAATAACGAAGCTACTGCAAGCTGCGCGTAATGGTATAACTATTATGTTCACGAGATTATTATATAATTCGAATATTAAAAATAGTTTTTTAATACTAGAACTAATGAAGTGATGGACAAAAATACTGTACCTAAACAGAATTAATACAACATTATGTTCACACACACATACTGAAACCTGTGTGTTTAAAGGATATAGTCAAAATTTGTATGACACTGTGCCCCACAATGTACAAGAATCACATAAATGGTATTTGAAAGCTTAGAACTTCTAATCAAAGATGTGAAAGTTGTACGAAGCACAGCAGATAATGAAAAACGTTATGAAGTTTTGAAAATATTTGTTATCATTTCGATGACATCATAATATCAGGTGTTTTGTATGTATGACCATATCAAAATATACACTACTAGCTACCTAGCACTAATTGAAACGCTGGTTTTAAAAAATTGAGAGAGAATCATATGAAGTAAGTAACATTCCTTAACTTAATTAATAGTATTAAAGATGTTAATGCAATCATAATATTATATCACCTTTAACAAATACCATAGAGTATCAAAATTAGCAGAGCTAATTAGGTAGTTATATTTTTTGGCCGGGAAGTAACTTACCCGCCATGACAACTGGTTGTCAATATTTCACGAACGTGTTTGTTTTTATGTCATTTACATGAATTAAAAATACTTACATGTTGTCAACATCAAGACACATCTAGAGCAATAGGGATCAATTCATGTCTTCTTTCACATGTCACTGATCTACCACAGCCATAGCAAACATTTATAAATAAAGTTACCTTTCTCTAAAACGATGTCAAGGTATCTTGTTATCAACTTATTGCAAACACCGCACGATTGTAAAAGGTTAATTTTCCCTTACTAAACATACAAGTCACACCATTTACCTATAACCAGTGCAGTACTCGCGTGAGGCTACGACGCTATAAAACAAAGGCGAAACAAAATAGTAGTACAAAAAACGATAAATGGCGTGTAAAAAATTGAATTGAAAATTCTGTACTACGAAAATAACTTTTGAGACAGCTGCGAGAGAGAGAGTTGATCGGAACTGAATTCTGACCGAACTTTTATTACGAGAAATGGCCTTCTGATCTTTAACTGAGAGACTCGAATTCTAACTAAAGGGAGTTTATGCTCTTTGAACTCGCTTGAGAATCAATATGAGTCCTTGCAACGGTTTACCATCCGGTATCTTTTGCTTTTTAATGATATAATTTAAGGGTGTTTAAATACATCTTAATTGTCTGTTGAATCGTACGATTGGAAGACTAGTGTGGTTTGACTTTGAACATGACACCTGACTAAATAGTTTGACCCAAGGTAATATGAATCATATGTTTGTCTTATTCAGAGTGTCTATTTAGAAATTTCTGTCTCATCTATGAAAGCGGTTGTTAGAACGCTAAAAAGCAAAAGAGAATACTAATTTAATACTACTTTTACTTGAGACGATTATTAAAATATTTTCTTTCTTATACGTTTTTATTATATTATGTATCATAAATATTCAATCGTGTCATGAAGTTGCGCTTTTGTTTGGAATAAACGTGTATTAAGGAAATAATTTGCGCAAGGCGCCAATTCTGTTGTTCACCGACCTATAGTTGCTCCTTTTTCGTTACATTAAATTAAATTTAGTTTTCATTTCGACAGTGCTCATATAATTTCTTACCAAAAGTTAAGTACGCCAGTAATCACAATTCACACGTTACATAAAAAAATTGATATCATTAATAAATAAATTCTCCGAAAACAACCTTTTTAGTGTATACTAGGCCTATATGTTTTTGATTATGTATATAGGTTATATTAGAAAGAAAAGTATTGTATTTTTCGTTCAGTTTGATAAATGCTGTGTTCATAACAATTTCTTAGACCAGGCACCGTATCGTTAAGTTGTTAGCTAAATTAACAATTAATTTGCTTTTAAAACATTTTAACATTTTATTTTTCTACCAGTTGATCTTAGACGCTGAGTTAAATTATACAAGGTACTTACAAAAACACGTAATTATTATTATAAAGCATTTAGGCACAATGTGTGTGTGTGACACACAGGCTACCAGCTCTGTCTACGTAAGTACATTAAAAGAAGACTTAAAAAAGACGACGACGCCACGATTTTAAATTTCGATTTGCGACTGGAAAAAAAATTAAAAATATTGTTGAACCTAAGGGAAGATATCGTATCCTTCTAAAAAAAGAGCAAAAGCAAATAAAAGCAATAAAAGAGATTAGAAAACAATAAGAAAAAAAAGTTGTTCCGCAATTCTTTTCTAATCTCTCTCTAATATTTCTTGTGCACGTATCTCTGTAACCCAACACAAACACCTAACAAATATCTTGAAAGACTAAAACAAGGTCAATACATGATAACATCATTGAAAGAGTTATCCTCTGAGCTAAAACACGTTAAGCTTTAAAATTTGAAAATATGCATATTATTTTTATTAGTTCGAATTCAGGGGTAGGAATTAGGCTGCATCGCAAATTTATATCGTTAGTTCTAATATTCCCATTTTTTACTAGTTTAGGGAATACGGTAATAATGTAGCAGCGTTTAGTGCATCGAAACCAGAAAACTTTGAAGGTGGTCTACAAGAAAAGGTTTGGAGCCTCTGGAGTATAGAACGTACTCAAATGTGTAAGTTAATACAAAAATACCGAGATGGCGGTATTTTAAAACGACAGACATTTTTCGGGATCAAAAGATAGAATTACGTAAAGTTATGTTTTAGGAATTAAGTACTTAAGGCATATATTAATAAGGTCAAAGTTATATACCCTACATTCTGTTATGGAACAAATTGAGCTGCGTTCAAAGACTATCAGTATACGATA
>JANTPX010119725.1:0-10669 GCA_024757885.1 Apantesis nais | reverse complement strand
CCTGGCTCCCCGGCAACTAGTACCCTAAGTCGGCGTGCGGTTTTTAGTCGGTTAGAGTCCGACATAACCACCCCTCTAGTGGTATCCGAGAGGATTTCCGCACGATAAAAAAAAAAAAAAAAGAAAAAAAGGGGCCTACCATGAGCTCTCATTGCGATTCAATTGCAGACATGAAATATTTTAGTCTATTTCTTTACACAGAACGTTTATTTTGAAGAGTAATCCTTATTTTTATGACAGATATTGGGGCTGCAATTGGATCGCAATAGGCGCTCATGGTAGGCCTACTGATGGCCAATCCTGTGTTCTCCTAAGCTCCTTGTTACACATCCCGTCCCTTTTTACAAAGTCCCACAGATTGCACGAAACCGAGAGCAGGTTTTTCATGAAAGATTTATTGGTGGCAATTTATTTTTATCAAGATATACCTACTTATCTTCCTATTTGAAATATTTCTTTCTATCACTACTGTTGAATAAAAATACATACAAAAAGTAAACTTTATTGTATTTGTTTATTTAAAACAATACATAGACAAAAATAGTAAAATAATTATTACAACTTTGACATGACTACACAAATTTACCACGGCTTAATAAGTACTATTATCCCATACAAACAGAACAAAATTAAGAAAAAAGTAGGAACACTTGTTATTACTAGTAGATTTTCTCTGATAAAAAAGAAAAAACTCGAAATTAATGCACTAAAACTTTCGAGCCTTGTATATTTTTTTGCTGAATCTTGTACCGTAGCAGTAGATATAGTTACCGTGTCACCCTTACCAACTTCCACATCACATTCATCTGTAGGTTGTTTTATAATATCAAAATAATTACGAATAACTTGGGGTTTCTTTAAAGACTTTAAAGAGATTTGAGAACTGTTCAACGTCTTGGGACCTTCAACGCTAAGTTTGAGCATTAACTGATCAATAATATGGTTTTGCACTAAGTCACATTGGTGACTTTGATGATTTTCATTATTTAGATTTTCCTCATTGGCAAAAACTCCTTTATTAGACATTATTACTTCACACGTTTTTATTCCTTTATTTTTACAAAGTGACTCGTCCGTTTCTTCTATGTTCTTCATTACAAAGCTTGACAGTGATTTTTTTATTTCTCTTATTATATTCTCTGTTATCGTCTCCTCCAATCTCTTTATAGCTAAATCTAAAATTAAAGACAATCGATCCCATATTTCTATCATATCCAACGGGAGATTGTTATCTTTCAATTCTTCATGTGTTTTCTTTTGCGATTTTTCGGCATTTTTAAGAATAGCTTTAATAGCCGCCTCATTCGGTAGACTGATATTGTTATGGATCTCCTTAGCTTCAATTTCAAAACTCTTTTGTAATACATTTTTAGATAATTGGTTTTGACTTTGAATTTCTTTGTTTACCTGACAAAGAACATCGTCCATACTGTTATCAAAATTGGCTCCAGAACTAGTTGATGGTGTCATTTCAGGATGAAATCCTAATTGTACAACAGTATCCAATAATGTCACTTTCTGAGAAATATGATTTTTTATTTTTTTTGCTGCTACAAAGTCTGATTTTACCCTTGTTTCAGATATAGATGTTAATTCAGATACAGAACAAACATCTGATTTATCAGAATCAGAAATTGTTCTATCCATCACAAAAGTATCGTCGCTTAATATATTCGATGAATTTTTCTCTAATCCGGCGAGCGTTTCACTGCTTATATATTTGTCATTTAATATTAAATCCTCTGTAAATGTTTTGTTTGCACTATCATCAGAAACTACTTGGGATGTAAGTTCCATACCAGATAATGGCATTGTATCAGTACTTGTTACGTTACCTTTATCATGTAATTCTTCATTGTCAGGAACCGTATCCTCGCTTTGTCCATTGCTTGGTTTTAATGAAGTAAAACCTACTGCTACGGCAACGCTTAAATTAGTATTAAATGGTGTTGTATCAGATGATGTTGGAACTACTGAATTAACTGTTTTGACACTATAATCATCACTTTGAAATGAAAAAGAGCTGTCGTTAACTAATGTATTTTGACTACTGTAACTTGACATAACACTCGGTGTACATAAGTCCTCAGTATTCAGAGACAAAGTATGGTTTTCATTTAAACTAGGCATATCTAATATCCACATTGGGTCTGTACCAGGAAGTAGATTTTCTTTTACCATTATATTTTTTAAAATTCTTGATCGTGAAATCACTTTGGATATAGTATTAAGCTGTCCTGAAATTGTAGAGTTCATCTTTACTTTTATAAAATATTTCTCTAGTCTCCTAGTAATAACATTTTTCGTATTCTTATATTTAAAATGGATACTCTTAAATTTTATGACACGCCTATAATTTTTAGGTTTTTCTGTTAAAGATTGACGATGTTCTTTACATTTTTTTATATTCTTTAAAGCATTAAATATTACTTGTGGCTGTTCGTCCACCGTTTTATTATCAACTTCTTGATAGTTGTTTGTTTGAGGGGACTTGTTTTCTGTATCGCCACACTGGTTACCATCGAGCATATCCAATTTAACTTCGCTAATAGTCGGCACCAAGAGGGAGTGAGAAAGATTATTTGTCGGGGATATAGTGAAAGTCTTTGTAGAAGTGGCAGAGCCAGTGACTGAAATGGATTCATTACTAGTTTTGCTGTTTTCGGGCATACGTATGCTTGCTGTTATTGTTTTTGGCATATTTTCAACAGACGGTTCTTGTAACGCAAAAGCCACAACATATGTATTTGTTCTCTTAGGATATCTCGTCGCCGATTTAGGTCTTTGCAGTTTTTTCACTGATTCTTTTGTGTTGTCCATTCTTAAATGATTTGATTATAGAAATATCTGAAACAAACATTAAATAATGCAGGTGCAACTTTAGACAAAAAGTAAGAGAACGAAACTTTAGACAAAAAGTAAAAAATGGTTTATAAAATATAATACAATAATTAGAAAAGTTTTCCACTATAAAGTTTTTATTTGAAATAATAAACAAAATTAACAAATATAATACAAAAATCAAAACCCTAAGTCAGAGAGTTTAAGATAAACCATTGTGGAATTTGGGATATATTCTTCTCTTGAAGCTCTTTTTCCATACATTACTTTGTCCTGTGACACTACAAAATTTTTCAAAACATGCAAGTAAAATAAGCAAGCTAATATAAGAACAGGGATCCATAACAGCATACAATACATACAACCTTCGCCAAACCCCATCCCTCTAGTAACTTTACAGGGTTTACCCAGCTCTTCATCGTTAACATCGTTTGCTGAACAACAACTCGACGTGGTGCTATATCCCAAATTACTTATTGGTATGACGCATGAGCTGCCGCTTGTTGAACGAGGACAACAAATGTCATTCTTTTTTGGTTTCCCCCAGAAGTGCCATTTTTTATTTTTGGATCCTGATTTGCTTGACTGAGGTCGAGGAATTACTTTACGACCTGAATTACGACCTGAGTTACGGTAGGTAACTGTCGGTTTGACACAATTATCACAAAAGAAAGCAATGAGCTTTTTGTTTTTCTCAGAAGGTAAGTCAAATAATGATAAAGATTTTGGTATTGCGCACATTAATGCTCCATCAGTGAATTGTCGATTAATTTTATTTATTTCGTTACCTTTCGATGTCATATCAGTCACTCTGAGCAATGATTCACTGTCTATAATGCGAAAAGAAGTACTCTTTTTTGTTAACCTATTATAGTATTCTAGAGTATCCTTTGTTTTCGAACCTTCACTGTCTGACTTTATTTGATTTTTTTGAAACTCTGCGCCGACCTGGATCGCTTTCGATAGATTAATCAAATTGATTACTGCTTCACATCTAGAACTTGAAGTATAGTTATAACTAGGATTTAGTGAAGTATATATATTAGATTTGCCAGAGTCTTTTTTTATTTGCTTACTTACGAGTTTTTCGGTAGTCAAAGCTAGATCTTTTATAATTAATTTGAGTTCACTTATTTCTTGTAATATTTCTACTCTATTCGTCATTATACCACGATCTACGCACAAATTTGATTTAACTTCTACTTTTTCCCTAGAATTGGCGTCCAGAATGTATTTAGCTTGACTAACAGCTCCATCGAGTAGAGGTATTATTTCAGGAACGTATCTTGGGGAAAATTTTATATCACTTTCGTTTTCTAACTGCGAATTTATTACGATAGGTGTCTTATGTGATGGTTCCGTTTCCGGTTTTACATTATAAAGTAAAGTAGCATCGCCTTTTACTCCTTCATAAAAGCTGCTAGCCTCGTTACTTATATCTGTACATGTGTCTTTAGTTTTATATTCACTCGTAGGAGACAAGCTTATATGAACGTCTACTTTAATTTTTTTATTGGTATTATTTTCATTAAAATATTGAAATAGATTTTGCCAATATTTAAGAAGGTCTTGTCCTTGGAGAATTTGCTTGGTCGCTGTTTCATACATAAATGTAAAGTGTTTACTATCTAAATTATTTAGTTTTGAAATGTTAGGCGATATTTTATTTCCAAATATTTGCCTCCGACGCTTGTTGACTTTCCCTCGTTTTTTAGATTTTTCATTTAGAAATTTCATGCATGAAGTACTTGTGTATGCAGTTTGGTTTATGGTTAAGCAATTACTATCTTTATAACTACATGTTCTTGCTGTATTATATTTAATCTGATTTTCTGTACTGGCATCTTTTCCTATTAAATCTTTTTTAATCATTTCTCTAGAAACACTATCAGTCATAGTAGAATTGTCGTTTTTGGTATCGAATTGGATATTTTTGTCTACACTGGAATTGACAATTATAGATTCATTTTTATAAATGTTTCTCAAAAGGCTGGGTAATGCCTCAAACTGATATTTTTTGGAATTACAGTTGTTTATTGTAACTTTTTCGGATTTTATTGTATTAGCGCTGCAGGTTGCACTTTTATAAAATGGCTTGGGAAAAAATATAATGTGTTTCTTCTTTTTGAAATTTTGAAATGTCTTTTCAAGAGATTTTGTTGAAACGGCCAATAAATCGAAACTGGTTGTGTCTATTAATTTATTGAACCTGTCAATAGAAAGAAAAACATTTTTGCGTTTAATTTTTCCCAGTTTACAAGAACTAGTACGCTTTTTTTGGTCATTTAGTCCCCGTTTATTAAATGTTCTTGGGATGCTTAGGGTAGAAATGATTCTTATGTCTTTATTAGGGCTAGGGATAGGAGCAGATGAAGAATCCTTTTGACTGCTTGTTGATGTAACCAACTTTCGACAAGATTTATGTTTACAAAATTGACAAGAGAAAGCGGTGGCAATCTTCTTGTTTTTGACTTCTTGATTTTGTGCCTCTTTATGAATCACATATGTAGTATCTGAAGATATTTCTCGTTCACTTTTATCTTTTAATTTGCGCAGGATACAATCAAAGACCATATCGAGTCTCTGTTTTGTATCCTTCTTAGATATCAGTTGTTTTTCGATCCATTGTCCGAGCAAGTTTTTTAAATTGTCTACCATAAGACATTCCAGATTTGTTGGGTAATTACTTCGTATCTCAATTATTTCATTGTCTCCACAAGCGCTAGCATCCGGAAATTCTTCGATAGTTTCAACCTCAGTATCCACGGTAGAGTACCTGGATTTGGCAGAGCTTCCTAGGTTAGAAGTCATATTCAGTTTTCGTCTACAAAATCTTCTGAGAACGCAGATATCAGTTTCAATGCTCAAGTCTCTTTTAACTTTGCCTCTTGTATCTACGTAGTAACTGTGTTTTTGTCTTAAACTCTTCTGTATTCTAAGGATGCCACTCGTCGTGGTCGTAGCGCGACTGCTTCAGAAGGTACCTGCACTCGGTCGCTAGGAGCGACAACTTGCTTCCAGCGACCGGTAGTGACAGCTGGTTTACCGCGGTGGCATACGTCATCTCGCAGAAGAAGGCGGCGGAGAGAGCCCGTTAGCATGATCACCACTTGGACTCAATTCGGTGCCGACGATCCGGGCGGCGAAGGCGCCCTTCCCAGCGCCTCATGTCACCTTGAGTGTGGCCGCGGTCGGACGGGATGGGTTTCCCCTCCATCCGGAATAACGGCCAGCCGCGAAGAGACGATGTGTGCCGGACATCGCCTAAGGAGCCTGAAGGAACTGCTGCGATATCGCGGCGGCAGGCGCTAGGAGGTATTCGGATGTCTTAAAAACAGTAGTACCCGGATCCAGACCCCGGTGTGGGCTGACGGCCCGAGGGGGTTTCCACACGTTAATATATATATTTATATTACATGTATGTGTTGCTGTATTTGTATATATCTAAAGTAAATTGATGTATATTTGTGTATGAATATTTCGTTGATATTCTAATATCTGTGTTACGTGTATGTTTGCTACCCTAAATTTTTAAAATATCTGTTCCAAGGTTGTCTGGAAGAGATGGCCGTGAGTGATAAGACGTATATATATTTATAACTCATCTTGTAAAACTGTTCGTAAATGTATACAATAAAAATATATAAAATTATCGTGCTAATCCTATTTTTATTTAACTCTTTGTGCTCATCTCAGAATTATTCGTCCTTAAAGGAGCAAATCCACTTCCACTCACCACTCATCATAGTCATCAATCAGAATCGCTAGTCGCTAGACTATTATAATTTTATTCGGTTCAATGCTATACTGACTATTAAAACGTTTTTTATTTGTAGACGTTAGCTGTGGTCGAATAATTAGACAGTCAATAAGTTCGTGACTCACAAGCAAAAACGTATTATGAAACCATCGTTTCACAGCTATTGTTGTGGAATGCTTTCCGCCAACAATGACCGAACATATTTTTAGGAAATAGATAGAGCGATAACAAATTTTTAAATTTTAATCTCGACTTATTTAGTTCGCAGAAAGTATTAGCACTTTAGGTACGCATTATCAGCATTGCAATCAGAGTAAAGGAGTGGGTATCTATAAGTAACTTAAATTCCTAGTATAAATTATAAGTGTGGTTGGTAATGAATGAGTTTCGTTTATAGGCTTTAATTAAATTTTGCATATCATTGCCAGAAAGTTCTAATGCCGAGGTATAGAAACAATTACTAAACACGAGCTAAGGCGGAGGCGAAAGTCTTTTTTTATTTTATGGAGGACGACGAACAGGCGGTTCATCTGATGGAAAGTGACTTCCGTCGCCCATAGATGTCTAAAACACAGGAGTCACAAACGCGTTACCTGCCTTTTAGAAAGGGGTACCCCCTTTCTTGAAGGTTTAAAGAAAAAGGTGAAACATAGTTTCAAATACGTATATATATAAATGGTAGCATTAAATTCGTTACCATACCAGGAACTGCTAAGCTGGCCGTGTGACATCGCAGTAGCATGAACTAGAGCGAAGCTGTTATTCAGAAAGACTTCAGCTAATAACTTTTTTATTTTTGACAAATTTAAAATTCGGGCTGCGAGAAAACCCGGTCTTCGTAACCACATAAATATTTAAAAAAAGTTCAATAAAATCGGTTGAAAATATGTCCAAATGCTGCGGGTAGAAAGAAGTGACTTTCGAGTCGCTGCATGGAAGCTTCGCTCCTATAATTGAATTAACAATCACGCACTACGAAGATAAGATAAATTTTTGCCTTCAGTATCTTGACATACCAAGCGATATTCGATATTAATCTTAAAATATTGGATTTTTATGTTAAGATATGAAATGTATCGTAATATAATAGCTTAAAATCTGCTGACTTATATGTATAAACAAAATATTATTTAATATTTTTACTACATATGCTGTCTAACATGAGAATATTATAGAATCTGCGCCGTGTGTAATGCCCTTGTTTGTTCATTGTATATCTCTAGAGTAGATTAGTAGAAAAATTAGATAGTAATTTCGTATCAAAATTAAAGAAGTATTACAGCTCAGATTAGAAAACAAAATTTATGGTTTTAAGCTTAAACAGAAACGATATGATAACTGAATTATAGGAATTTTGTACACAACTTTACATTAATAGGTACCTAGATTATTGTCAGTCTACAAAGAAAATATCGATACATACACACTTCTCGAAGTAAAAAAAAAGTAGGATCCCAATCTTTTATAAACCGATTTGAAACATTCCTTTTTTTTCGTTTGGGACCATTCTATTTTGAAGAAAGTTTTCACCCCCAGCCCAGTGCGAAATTATTTTTAATTTTTTAAAGGCAACTCTCGTATTAGGAATATACATAGTGTCGCGGGGAATTTTACTAACATACATGAAACGAACACAAGGAACCCTCAGACTCAAAACAACAATTTGTTAATCAATACAAATACAAAATGGTGTTCCATGTGGGATCGAATCCACAACAATAAGCGCAGTAGGAAGCGGTGAGGCGACCGCTTAAACCACTACGCCATTCGTACAGTGTATATATAAAAATCATCACGATGTAAGCTGCTTAAAGTTGTACACAAAGATGAATAGTAAAATAATATACGTTAAGTAAATCCAGTCAACGAGAAGAAATAAAACAATTTTTTTACAATTACGTATAATAATATATTTTTGTTTGAGCATTGTTTTACAATAGTATATATATATACGTTATTCTACATCAGTATACTTATCTAATTTGTGTACGTACAGTCTTACATATAGACGGGGAGTATTTTTAATAAATAATACTACAATTACTATCCTTCTAAAGGATTTCTTCGAAATGTTCGAAGTTGAAGCCTTCTTTTACCCAACCCGAGACCAATATTTTTTATTAATGTAAGTCATATGTCAAGCTGTTTGATCTAGCGTTTAAACCCGGGCGCTTGAGTCCATTCAGAAATAAGTCTTACGTCACCACGACTAATAAGTATTCTGTTATGTAAGTAACTTGAACTATTCGATCTTTATACCTTCAAAAGAATACCAGCTTTATTAATAACTCAGCGAAAGCGGAAAGTTGCAGTACGGTTTTATTCGATAACGATCAAATAATGACACGGTTAATTGATAAATAATACAAGATATGATTATGATGTCATTAATGCATTTGTATGTCAACCCTACATCTTTCTATTAAAAGTTAATCGTCTGGATGTGATGAACAGTTCTCTGTATGTTAAATATTTTATATATGTTAATTAATTTAGTATTTCACTTACGTGTAGGACAAAGCAGCGGAACTATTTTTCGTTTTTTTTCTGTCTATTTACATATTTAATTTGGGCTTTGACAATTTAAATGTTGGTAAAATGCCCTTGCGACAAGGTTGTAACAAATGTCTTATATCAACAGACGCACATGAAAAATGTACGTAATAATAATGACTCCCCTTACTGTTTATACTTAATATTAAATCAAATGTGTGGAATAGTAAGAAAATTGTATCACGACACTACCTACATGACAAGTAATAAATACCACCTTATTACAGAATGTAGAAAAACTAAGATTAAAACCTCCAAAAACAATAAAAAACCCGGCCAAGTGCGAATTGGGCTCGCGCATAAAAGATTCCGTACCATTTATTTTTATTATTTGTTGTTAAAGCCGTGCCAGAAATACAACATTCGGTAAAAAATTAAAAAATACGTATAAAATTTAAGACCAATAAAAGGGAAAAAACCACGTTTATTGTATGGGAGCCACCTTAAATATTTATTTTATTGTTTCTTAGTATTTGCTATTATAGTTTGCAACAGAAATACATGGTTGATGAGATACAGCCTGGTGACAAACGGACGGACGATGGAGTCTAAGTAATAGGGTTCCGTTTCACCCTTTGGGCATGGAACCCTAAATATTAACGGTTTTTTGGTTAACATTTTGTAATAAGGTTGCAAAGAAAAAATAATTTAGTTAGTAGTGGCCTCGACTATTAGTATACTAACTGATATGAATGTTGGACATTCCTTGTTCAAGAAGGAATGCTGTAAGTCTAACAATGAATAGCAACATTTAAACCACAATATAAGGAAAATTACTATTTATTACATGTGTTGTATGGCACCTATTTTTATTTGAGGGACATTATAATGCCTTGTGGTAAATCTGAATTCAGCACTTATAAATAAATTTCATATTGACTATCACTTAATTAAAATTGAACAAATATTGTAATAACTTTTTGGATGCCTCTATCACTTGTAGAAGGGAAGAAGTAATGGCCTTTTTACTGAATTGCTTTATTACAGTTATAAAAAACATCATCCAAAAAACCTATTAAATAAAAAAATGGAATATTAGACGAGTCATCTTCTAAACATTTACACAAAAGCCCTTGCCCTTGCCTTTTCTAAAAAATAATTTTACCAATTTCGTCAGGTTACAGGCTTAAAGAGTCATCTTAATTTCACATACTCAACATTTTTATTTAGATGAGTTAGTACATATTTACCATTTCCATAAATATTAAAAAGCATGCTTTTCTATAATTACGTTAATGCCGCATTTACGTAAACTTTTTCGAATTTACTAATTGTAAATGGAATATACACGACAATAACTTTCCCAAGAGATCTAAAACTGCGAAAACACCAACAAGGCCCCAAACAGCAAAAACATGTTGTTGTATATTCTGTAGCATTGAGAAGGAATGTGAATAATAGTCACCCTGGCTGTTTGACTATGTCAACTAATGAGATAAAGTGTGCAATAGAGATAAAACATTCAGAATTGATAAACAGACAGTGTCATCATCCATCATAGTACCATAAATGACT
>JANTPX010118622.1:0-10689 GCA_024757885.1 Apantesis nais | reverse complement strand
GAGCCTTTCAACCTATTGCAGTCCACTGCTGGACATAAGCCTTCCCCAGTATTCGCCACAAGGCCCGATCATTATAATTATTAAAATCAAAATATTGTTTAACAATTTAACACGACAAGTGTTGATAGATAACTGGAACATTCCTCTACAACTTATAGCTAAACGTTTTTATTTTAATATTTTTTGTATTTAATTTTGAACGAGTAACAAGCTTGTCAAAGTGTTTACATTGCTACACTATATAGGCATACAAATTTAAAGAGATAATTTTTGTAAATGGTTTTTTTATTCTCTAATTCTTAAGATGTAAATGATGTAATTAACCCATCTTTGTTTTATTTATTCAGGTAAACTTGGCATATGAAATGTAGTTTCAGCGAAATGGCTAAGTATTTTTATTTAATTTACAATGTACATGACTCCATAACATTTTGCACTTTTAATGAGAATGACAGTGTTATCAAAATATATCGATAACAAACCAAGACTGGAAGATTTTTGGAACTAATTTCTGAAAATAAAAATATGTCACAAAAAAGATAGGTAATACTCGTATTCTATATCTATATACTGTATATTGTATAAGTATCCCATATTTGGCGTAACGCCATAATTCCTAGAGCATGTCATTTGCATCGATCAGGCTGTAGACAGAAGAATAATGTAATTCAGCTAAGTTAAAAGTTACGTGGTAAGGTTGAAGTCATTAACAGAAACATTATACAAATATAAGAAATAACGTAAAAAATCAGACGTGGTCAAATGATATGTGAAAATTTAATATTAAAATTAAAGTAATATTCGGAAATTCAGCTAGCAATAAATTAATATGTGTATTTGGAAGATATTCCTAATTATTGAATTAATTAGTTAGAAGTTACGACAAAATGAATACTCTGAGGAATAATTATATTATTTATTGAAACTTCGAGTATATAGGGGAGGAGAGGAGTAGGTTATTCAACTTCTCTCTCTTCTGCACCATCTTCTTTTTTGATAGGTGATTCTTTATTTTTATATGTTGCAAAAGTTTGTAGAAGATTAATAGGTATGTGGACTTTCACATATAATTAATAATATTGCTTCAATGTTTATACTAATTTTCAGTTTCATGTGAATTATTGCACGCCTGAATGTCTTGTTTAACCTAACTATTTTTATCGATGTATGCATAATACAATTTAGTGTGTTTCATTTTATGATAGCCTTTATTTTTACTGAGTCCTTCTTAAATTTTCATTTGCTTTCAGTGCCATTTTTGTCTTGTACAAAATAAAACAAAGTGAGCTGAGAGCAATTAATTTAGGGCTCCATTGTGCAGCAGCAGCCTCTGGCGGACCAATTGAGTAATTGTCCCAAGCAATATTCAAATGGCGGCAACAATTAGTGTGAGTGCTGTATACATATTTAGTTGTCTACACCCTTTAGCAAGGACTACCGATTGCAAAATAAAGCTTTCACCAAGTGTGGGCAAGTAATATTTTTTTAATTGTAAAAATAGTACCTACCAACTTTATAGAATTTTAAAAGTATTGTAAAATATAAATGAAATCACTTTTTAGCAACCACCTTTACAAACGTTTTATATGTATAAATTTCGTAGATAAAGAATCTATGAAATTTTATACATATAAAACGTTTGTAACTAAAATATTACTATAAATATAATATAATAATAATAAACTACGATTACGTTCTTTAACTTAACATAATGTAAGGTCCAACTGAAATATCATCTATAACCACTACTAAACATCCCATAATTGAATAAAAAGTGACGAGTAGCTCCCCCTGTGAGCCGCTCCAAATCTCTTTTGTGTACTGCGATAACGCTACAAAGCCTGCTAATGTCTTTTAAGGACTTAGTGATTTAAACGGACTAAATAATGAACAGGCTACCCTTTCTGTTCTGCCGGGAGGTTGCTATGCCATTTATGAGCTCTAAAAGATTTAATATACCGAGATATCAATACATTACATTGAAATAATAATATTAGACAGACATAGTATTAAAAACAAGTTTGCCAGACTTTACAACCTTTCCGACAACTGGACAAAGTTAGTCAAATAATATAAAACGTTTTAAAATATTCCAAAAAATATAATTGTTTTAGCTACGAATGTTATATGTGCTCTCAAAGTCGTTTAGACCGATGATATTCTGATATTATAAAATTGATATTTTAAAAATAAGAAGATACATAAATTCTGATTATGATTAACGTAGTAGTTTTTGACAAAATTAAATCAATGGTGTAAGTTTAACCTTAGAACTGCATGTCGTTTTATCAGATTACACTGGCTATAACAAGCCAACTCAGCTTCAGCCTTAGCAAATCATGTACAGAGTTAAAGGTTGTGTACGAATACCCAATCCACCGCACTAAATCCAGTGAATGTTTAAATGCAAGCGGATACTTACTCACTCACTGGCGAATCGCGAGAAGTACTTGATGTATGAAAATAAACTTTAGTCAAAAGGTCTCGTAGTTCATGGGTATGTTAGCCCAAAAATCTGGTGACAGGACGAGATTAAGAAAATTTAAGAACACTTAGAAGTTTTTATATAAGTCTTAACTTTCTTGAATCAAATTTTAGATATCTATCGGAAATTAAGAAGTTAATAATTTAAAAATAGGACATTGACTAGGCACGAATATACTAACTAGTATACGGACGTTCTAAGAGTCTAGTCTGGTCACTATAAAAATGGATTCTAAGAGCAACATTGTATGAGTCTTTGATATTTTAAGATACCTAATTTGAAAATTACCACGGAGTTAGTTAAAGCCAATTTTACAATAATCCAATATGTATGTAACATAATTGACATAGGCTAGGCTATTAAAGTTAACTATATAAATATCTTCCCAGAGACGACGTCAGATAGTCAGGAGTTTCTTTTGAATCTTTGACAGACACATGTATGTCTAAAATGCTATACCACCAATTTATTATATTGCCAATATTACTGTGTTTGCTCTTTGTATGTCAGTTGTTTTTGTGACGCATCGTGCCAGTATACAAATACAAATGAGGAGGTAGAATACACCTCTTATCCAGAAAGTAACTACTGTGTCTAGAGGGCTTGAAAATAAAAGGAACCGGTAAACGTAACAACTAAGTTGGCCAGAGGTCCACCTGATAAGGGTGGTAACAGGTGGTTTTTTTACCAAGAAGACCACCTGTTATCTAATTGTCAAATTGTAAACATTTTGGTACAAGAAAAAATTTAAAATGTCAAGAGAAAGCAGATTTAGCAGTGCGTTGCTACTCAAGATATTGTCCCAACTACCTTTATTAATCACTAGCTTAGTCTTGACTTTAACTTAATTTTTAGACCTCAAGTTAAAGAATTTCTTTTGTTCAAGGAATGACCGATTAAGGTATAGTTGCACGATGCACATAAGTGATTTACGTCTATGATAAATATGATTGATTTCACACATTAAGTAGTTGAAGTTCCATATGAAAATATCTTTAGTAAGATTTTATTCCTAAATAATTTACATGTTTGTTGCTTGTAGGACAGAAACAATATATATAAATACTGGATAGATTATATCTTCTAAAATGCCCATCTTGTAAAACTTTAAAAAACCTGTACTGACAACTGATAATTCATGTTTTAAGTGATATTATTTATTTGTAATTATTTATATAATACTTAATGCACAAAAAATGTTTAAAGGTGGACTTAAAGCCCTTATGGCTTTAAGTCCACCTTTAACTACCACCTTTAATTAACACAATTCTCTACCAGTCTGCCTTGGGGTGGTGTGGTGTATTGAGATCGATTAGTATTTTCTTATCAAATGGTTGTGGCATCTAATAATAATACGTGAGATAAAATATTTATTTAGCAGGCTCTTAGCTTACTTGAAATTAAATAACAAAGTAATCAAATTTTTGAGCTTAATTTTGAAAACTTAATTAATAAATGAATAGCTCTAAAGAAAATTTGAAATTTGGATGGTGATATTATATTTTGGCGCATTGGAACTAATGAGATAAAGGTACCCGAAGGTGAAGCAAAAAACTATTTAGTAAATCTCTCGAGTTTGATTTCATATAATGTGTATTTATTTTAACAACTGCATAATAGCGCAATGGTTGAAATAGTTTCAGCGATTACTTCTCTATTTTCTACTGCGCTGAGTATTATAGGTGTGACTCCCACATGGAACAATCGTTTGTTACACCAAGATATGTTTCTAATACATGAGATGTATTTTAAATAAAAATGAACGATTGCCTGTGTGAATCGGGTCATAGTGACATGTAATAAAATTTGAGCGTCTAATTTCATATTAAATAAAATGAAGTTTACAGTATAATATAAAAACACTATTTACTTTAAATTTTCAAAAACTAAGTTGAATCAGTTAAAGGGGCTTGGTACCAGTTTTGTTTTCATTTGATAAAGCTTCATGTTACATTATACATGACTTTATTTTTTATTGTATGTTGATAACAGCAAGAACAAATAAGAATAAAACTTGAAAAAAAAACGATTATGTGTTACTTAAATAAGTTACGTTAAATTTAAGTTAAGTTGAAATGATTAAGATTTTAAAATCATTTAATTCCTAAGTAATCGTATGAATAATATCAAATGCAGTATGAAGCTGCATCACTGTGATGCATTTACAAATCTATTGTTTTACAAAAATCATTTTTAAGATGAAACAAGGGGAGGTTTGCCAACAAATCACGGTGTTAAATGTACGTGCGTATGTGTGCGCCCCATGTAAGCAGCGTACTCTAGTATTGAGAGCAGCAACGTTCGCATGACGACACAAATCCGGATGATGTCTGTTTGTTATCAGCATTGAGCAGTCGACTGTACCTTTAGGGTTGCCACCAGCCATCGCAGTAATCGCATTATTTGTTAAGTTCAGACGATTTAGTATTATGATCCGTTCAAGGCGATTATTCTGTTCTCATTTATTAATTTTTTTAACTTAGTTGGCAACCAAATCCGTAGCTGGTCTGATATGAAACAGTTGCTGGTGCCAATAAGCTCTTATAGTTTACAAATGTTATTCACATCTAGCAAACTCCTAAAATTTAGCTCTGGCGTCCTAATTCACCATTACATTTGCAATAAATTTTTAGTTTTGGTATAGCGCGTTCTTATACTAAGGCAATATGTTGTCTGTCAAAATAGTTTAACACATCTGCATCATCCTATCATTTTATTCTACAAAAAGTAATCGAATCCAACACATTTTTTGAAATACAAATAATAGTTTTACCCATTTTTAGTGGATTGAATATTTAATACTGTCACTGAATCCTGTTCTGTGTGAAATTCAAATACCAAATTTAGAAAGATGAAATTGCAATATAATTTGGATAAGTTATAAATTTTTAAGCCTGAAATATAAAGAAGTAGTTGTCGGCCCTATGTTGCTCTGTGTTCTCGTTAGAAACAAGACCAAGAATCTCCGTCTCTATATTTTATTTCTATTGCAACAAGTATTATCCGCTGTCAATATTATCGACGATCGTTTCGCAGCTTCCAACTAAATTGCTTCGATTCGCCGCGCGTACCGACCCATCAACTGTTTCTCCTTGTTTATCTAGATTCGTTTGAAACATTTATTTCTTCACATGATATTTCGTTCTTCGCGTTTAAATTCAAAGTATTAATAACTTGTTAATTTACGGACATAAACACATTTAAATTCCTTTTCAATACGTTTAATAGGCTACAATGAATGACCGAAATATGTTAATATTTTTTGTCTTTAAGTGTGTTATGATAAATCATTTAACTACAAAAGCTATACACTGTGGTAAGATTTTAATCTAAGTCAGTCAGTGAATAGGTATCACAGTTTCTAAAGAATTGAGCAAGGCGTAGTAGACCCATTAATATAATGTACATGACCATTTCTCTTTATATAGTAACTTATTAATTTTAATTAAAATTGACTAAGTTTTTAATATCTCGTAACAGTTCCTAATTTAGTATTTCTCAAAACTGAGACATTATCTTATCTTTTCACAGAAAATCGATGAAAACTTCTTGTAATTAGATACAGTATTATTTACTTTTCATCTCATTTGTATCAAAGAGAAAATAATTACGTTGTTTTATAGGATATTTTTAGCCAAGTAAATTCGTCTTTGTGGAAACAGTAATTTATTGTCAGTCATTCTGGAGTTTTAAATGATAATTTAGAGGTACAATTTTATTAACTCGATAAATTATATTTATATGCGCCGACTATACGAATGTCGTAGTGGTCTAAACGGTCGTCACACTTCTTTCTGTTGCGCTGAGTGTTGTGGGAGATCCCTATATGGGACACCACTTTGTGTGATTCATAAATTTTTGTTCTAAGTATGGGTGTTCTGTGTGTCCGTTTTATTTATGATTGTAAAATCCTCCGCGACACAGGTTTTATTCCTACGTTGCCTTGCTAAATAATAATAAAAAATGTAAATACGCGATGTTAAGAAATTGATTGATGATTAAAACTGAAGATCACGTATGAATGTTTATGGCTAATATATTCTGTTAGATAACCTGTATTCCTTTTAAGTTTTCAGTAATCTTGGAAATACAACATCAAAGGATCTACGTAAGTAATTGTGTCATGAACAGACTTGAAACGAAACCAATGTTTTAAATAGGAAGCAAGTCACACCTACAAGGTTATTTTTATAATAACATGATAGGAGAAAAATGAGGGCTTAGTACTAACGAGTCCCTATGAACATGACCGTTACGAGTAATTTCGTAGGAGGCACCTCATAAATTTCCCTACCCATTCTCTTTTCGTACAGAACGAGTATATGGATGTAATTTCGGTTTCCCGGCGCCATTTTCATTTCTCTACATTTGAATTTCAATTGAATAACATTATGTGTTTACTTGGGAACCATAAATACTATTTTACTGTTCTCTAATAGTGAAGATATTTTAGTAAAGGAGGTGTTACATGTACCTACTGTTTCATTTAGTTTAGCCGTTCTTGTACTTAGCAGCAAAATGAAGCTCAAAGTGATTTCTCCAAACATCTTTTGGAGAGTATGGTTTCGAATATAGTTTGGAAAAAAAACATCGTAAAAGAATCAAAGTTCAGTAACTTTGATTCTTTTACGAAGTTCTTATTCATGTCAGTACATTGCTCATGTATAAAAAATGGAGTAGGAAAAACAGGCACGTTCAAAAAGATTTGAATGAAAAGTTCTTAATTGCCGATTTTGAACAAGTATGTACAAAAATCTGCTAGTTTAATCGAAGTTCACCTTAAAGAGACTCCATGTAAACGATGGCGCAGGAGCATTACTAGGGGAGTTACTTCAAATAGTAGATTATAAGTACAAGTCAGTTTTTTATAATGTGTATTTCGATAAGTTTCACCAAGTCCCGACAATCGACAGTTCCTATATAGACTTACCTTAAGTTCAAAATTACATATTAAAGAATGTAATCTTACGTTCGTCGTTTTAGCGTTAAAACGATGATATAGCAAATCATCGACAGTATTTTGACATTATTTTGAAACTTAAAAAGATTTATTTCAAAATATTTTTAGGTGAATGATACTAATCATTTACTTGAAATTGGAACTAAAAATATATGGGTTAGGTAACAATCAGTCATTCAATCAGTTAAGATTTATAAAATAAAAAAGAAGAGAAAATTGAAAGTTTACGGCTTGGTACACATGTCAGGCGTATAACACCAGATGACGACAGTAAAACTGGTGAACGTAAAGAAATAAATGAGACGTCACCACAGATCATAATAAACTGAAAATCATTTTGTTTTCCTACCAAAGAAAAATTTTACATTGACATTCTATGCTACAATATTAAAACTGTATATGTGGTTTTCATACGAATTTCTGTGGATCGATATCAATATTATTATATAGCCTTAACCAATAAGTTTAAAACAGAATTATTATTTTACCTAACTCCAAATAATAATATTTGAAAATAAAATGAAATAATAAACCAGTTCATTAAAAGAATCCTGCCTTGTTCGGAATCCGTGTTTATACAAAAAATATACCTACTTCGAAGGAATCAGATGTCTCCAGAGAAAAAACTAAAGTAATATACACAAACATTTTACTACATATTACCAAGCAGACCAAGAGGCGTGACAGCCCCATCCAACGGCTGTAATTTAATCAACAGGCCATGCGTACTTACCGGTTACAGTTTTAGGCCCTTTTAGTTCTAGAAACGACAAAGACCACGCCTTTTCAGCGATCAATGAAAGGCTGTAAAATAATATAAGTGTGTATTGTTCACTACCTAAAAAGTTTATCATGTTTAAAGTAAAACTTCTTTACGCTAACTTGATTTGGGGGGTAAGCTGGTGAATACGATACGAGAGCTTAACGGAAAGTGTGGTAAACGGAACTAGAGAGAGATATAAGTTAGTGAAGATAGAAAGAGAAAGAATCATTTTTCGTATATTATTGTAGAAGCAAAAGAGAGATGCGAGCACACATTTTCTTTCTCTCTTAGCTAGTTACGTTTTGTACATCTAAGTCTACAGTACACTCGCCTTTTGTATGATCTAATACCATACCGATAATTCTCTTGTTATTTAAATATAGTTGCACTGACTACTGACTTAATTAATTCAGTACAATATACCAATAATGTTTAAGATTAAGCATATGATAATTGAAGAATATTAGCATTTATTTATGTTTCGTTTTTTATATGTACTATTTACGTAAGTAGAATTCTTCGTAAGCATTTTTCACCAAATTTTGTGAATGGAAGTAAATTAGTTAGAAGAATAGTAGCATTCCATATAATCAAAGTTTGCATATAAAACAAGTCCATTTAACTAAATAGATAGACTAAATGAAACCAAGTGATTTCTAGTTCGAATATATCGCCTACGCGAGATGCGAAGTATAAATACGTATGTACGAAAAATAATGCACATATATTAACTTGTTATTGTATAAAGAAGAAAATATGTTAGCTAATATAATTTTACGTATGTTCTTCCATACATCACGCTCGTTAAAGCCCACAAGGAACGTCTCAACGTTCATGAAGCATCAAAGAGCTCATCTACATAACGAAACAAACAATTGTGGATATGGGTTTATGCTGAACAGGAGAGCTATTCAACATAAACATTCTACGTGTTTATTTAGAGCTGTCTTCTATTATGTAAAAATTGTTTGTCGAATAAAAAGCGCAGTGATTTTTTTATTTGTTGAGGAGACAACGGTTGAAAGGTTTATATACAATTCCTTCGGAAATTTAGTTAAAAATGATGGTGTGACAATTATTCTAGGTGTCAAAATAGCTACGATTTTCAGAGAAACCGCAATTATAAGGATTTTATAGCGCATTTTAATTATTGGTGTTAACAAATCTCAGAAATCAATTTTATTAATCAACTTTAACGAGGAAGACGTTCTTAATTCGGACATTACTATTTTTGTTTATGTATGTTCAGGCATAACTCCGGCATATATAGATGGATTTGCAAAATTCTGTTTTTGTTCGAAAGGGGTATACTCCGAAATCGTCCCGTTTAAATTTTATAGAGATCTGATGATGGGTTTCGGAGACAAATAACGATACTCTTCAAAAAATGGCAGGAAATCAACAGCGATTGCTGCTGTCGTTTAAATATGCATTGTTCATGCAATCACACAACATTACATCATCATCATCAATTGTACACTTGAAAAGGTTACGCAAATATTCCTATGTTAGTATTGATTGAAGTCGGTTTAACATTTTTAAAAGGATCTTGTAACTGTCGCACTCTGTCCATACTTATAGTTTGGTGACAATATTATAGTTTGATATCTTGGAGTTAATCTGATAACGAAGCCAGCAGGTTGATTTTGTGGAACCTGACACTATTTGAAGCCTAATTTATTATTAAAAGGAAAGTAACGAAAGTGCCTAATAAGTATATAATAACCGTTACGTTGGAGGCCTAAAAAGTCCGACTAGTTTCTTTCTTCAGTACTTCGATATCGCTTGGGCTAACGATGGCAGTCGCTCCGAAGATATGGAAGTTCAGCTGTATCATAGCAGACTTAAAACCAACCTCAACCCAGCTTAGAAAAAAGGCTCAGAGGAGAATAAATTTCGGTATATTTAATTGAATAATATTCACACTAATGCCAAACATACTTATTTTCTGGATAATTTAAAACTAGTTCTGAGTCAGTTTCAATTTGAATACTTTTTCCTCCGATGTATTAAGTTAGAAGGTACCGTAAGGTTTATAAATGGAGGGGTTAAAGTCAAATCGCCAAACAAACCCTTTTTATCTTGTTAGAACAATTCTTCTTATCCCGTAGTCAATTGTTAATGTACGACTTAGAGTAATGAACGTCGCGGATAAAGATTTATTTCTGATTCACGAACTTGTTAACTGAGCTACTTAAAGGAATTTGCTACTGGAGTATACCATTTAACTCTTAGATGATGTGATGTGTTAGATGTGTATAGAATAAAAGAGAAGTAAACTTTTTGTGTGATGAAGGATTAGGCATTCAGAGTGTCACTATTCGCATTCTCCCTATGGGTGTCGTATGAGCTGACTAAGAGAGCAAACTACGCATGACAATAGTATTGTAAGGATAAGAAAACTCTACACAAACCCTATAACCCAACCCGTCTGCTCACTGTATTATAGTAAGCCAAAAACTTTGTAAAGAGAGTTCTCTC
>JANTPX010117519.1:0-10699 GCA_024757885.1 Apantesis nais | reverse complement strand
ATTTTATTTTTATCTCATTATTGTTATTAATTTTAAATTTATTAGTATTAATAATATTGAAAGTTGTATTATGTAATAACTATCTAATTAAATTCTTTAATTCAAAATATGTTTATAGATATGAAAAAGTCAATAATTAACAACGAATTCCGTATTGATGCTTCTATGTTAATGAATAATGGTACAGGAAGAAAAATTACCTGGACAAGCTTAAGGAAGTTAATTCTTATAAGCAAGGAAGAAATACTAGATTTAGCAGAAGAGATTGACAAAAGAATTAAAAGGGAATTAGGGAGCTAGACTATCTTATTGCAAGACCTGTTTCTGGGTCAAAAAAATGTAATTTGCTAGCGTCAATATAAAGATTGATTTTTTCACCTTCAGAAACAGTTGAGTTAGGATTTATTCTTGCAATAAATTTAGTTTGATTACCTAGTACAGATAGATCTTCTCCTTCATCGGCTAAAATTTCTTCTATAGCTTTAGTTTGTACAGGTTTGATATCCTTGAAAAAATGAATATAAGTGTCAGAACCTAGCTGTTCGAGGAGTGTAACATTTATTTTTATAGTCTCATTGCCTTCGTTCGAAGATGCAAACAAAGAATCTTCAAAAGCCTCTGGTCTTATGCCTAATACAATTTCTTTACCTTCAAAATCTTTAAGATTTTCAGGTGCATTTTTTGAAATTATTGTAGAGTCCCCAAAGGTAATTTCCGTTCCATCCTTTGTTAATTTAGTATGCGCATAGACAAAATTCATGGAAGGACTGCCAATAAATCCCGCAACAAAAATATTATTTGGATATAAATAAATCATTCTTGGGGTATCAATTTGTTGCAATTTACCTTTTCTAATTACTGCAACTCTATCGCCCATAGTCATAGCTTCTACTTGATCATGGGTTACATACAGAGTTGTTGTTTCAAGTTGTGAATGTAATTGTCCTAATTCAGCTCTCATTTGAACTCTTAATTTTGCATCTAAATTTGATAGTGGCTCATCCATTAAAAATGCTTGTGGGCTTCTGACTATAGCTCTTCCCATAGCAACTCTTTGCCTTTGTCCACCAGAAAGAGCTTTTGGTTTTCTATCTAGTAATTCAGATATTTCTAATGTTTTTGCTGCTTCCTTGACTTTTTTATCAATTTCATCTTTAGGTAGTTTTCTAAGCTTAAGAGAAAAAGCCATATTGTCATATACACTCATATGAGGATATAAGGCATAGTTTTGAAAAACCATTGCTATGTCTCTATCTTTAGGTGCAACCTCGTTAACAACTTTGTCAGCAATTGAGATTTCACCTTCTGTTATATCCTCTAGTCCAGCAACCATTCTTAACAATGTAGTTTTGCCGCAACCTGAGGGACCAACTAGTACAACAAACTCTCCATCATTAATTTCTATGTTTATATCTTCTAAAGCTCTAGTTCCGTTAGGATAAATTTTCCCAACATTTGATATGTTTATTGCACCCATAAATATTCTATTAATTGTAACTCTTATTTTTTAATTTAGAAAACAAAATAAACTAATTAATTTATTCAAATAAGTACTTTAAAATATTTATATGAATCAAGTCCCATTAAGCAGAGTTACGGTCTTAAAAGATGAGACACCAAACATTAAGCAATCTTCTTATGTACTTTATTGGATGATAACATTTAACCGAGTGCAATATAACTATGCATTACAAAGAGCTGTTGAATGGGCAAATAAACTTTCGCAACCTTTAGTAATTCTAGATTCTTTAATTTTGGACTATCCAATGTCTAGCTTAAGGTTTCACAAGTTCTCTTTAGATGGCATGAAAGAAATCTTCAAAAGCACAAAGGGTTCTAAAGTATTTTATTACCCCTTTGTTGAAAAAAATGCTCGGGAATTCGATGGTTTATTATCAGAACTCTCTAAAAAAGCATCGGTTGTAGTAACAGATGATTATCCAACGTATTTTGTACCGCAAATGACAGCTAAAGCATCAGGTGAACTGCATTGCAGATATGAATTAGTAGATTCAAATGGATTAGTTCCAATTAGACTTTCAGAGAAAGAATATATCAGAGCTCATGATTTTAGGCGTTACTTGCATAAAAATCTCGAAGACTTTTTAGTTGAAACACCTTTAGAGAACCCCATTAGCACACTAAATCAAAAATTTGATAAGAGCTCTATTAAAGATGTATTAGCTAAATGGAGTTTATTCGATTTTGAAAATACAAATATTGATTTATTTCTTGATGAATTAAATATTGATAAATCAATCACTATTAGCAGCATAAGAGGTGGATACTCCAACGCTCAGAAAAAATTAGAAAACTTTATGAACGTTGGATTTAGAGATTATGCCCAGTACAGAAGTGATCCATCCAAAAATGCTGCAAGTGGTCTGTCACCTTATTTTCATTTTGGACAAATATCAACCCACGAAGTATTTGATAAAATTTCAAAACTTGATTCATGGAGCCCAGCGACTATCGAACCAAAAATGGTAGGCAGGAGAGAAGGCTGGTGGGGAGGTTCAATCAACTTTGAAAGTTTTATGGACGAATTAATCACTTGGAGAGAGCTTGGTTATCATACTTGTGTTAGGCGAGCTAATTACAATCAATATACTTCACTTCCAGAGTGGGCTATAAGGACGCTTGAAGAACATTCAAATGATGAAAGAGAATATCTCTATTCTTTAGATGAGTTTGAATTTTCGAGAACTCATGATGAAATATGGAATGCTGCACAAAATCAGTTAAGGGATGAAGGTATTATTCAAAATTATTTAAGAATGTTGTGGGGAAAAAAAATTCTTGAATGGTCTCCAAATCCACAGACTGCACTTTCCTATATGATTACTTTAAATGATCGTTACTCACTAGATGGCAGAGATCCAAATTCTTATTCAGGAGTTTTTTGGATACTAGGAAGATATGATCGAGCTTGGGGACCAGAGCGAAAAATATATGGAAAAATTAGATACATGACTTCAGACTCTGCAGCAAGAAAATTTAATCTAACTCCCTATTTAGAAAAATGGGGAAATAAAAATTATTGATATCAATTTTAAAAAATAAGTTACAAAAATTTTTTAAAAAATTCAAAAATTAATTCACAATTAAATCAATTTTTTATAATTAAGTTATATGGGAAACCAACAAAAAAAATTAAGGAGATAGCTAAATGGCTGAATTAACTTATAGACTCTTTATGGTTGCAACAGTAGCAATGCTGGCTGGTACAGTATTTTTACTAATGTCATCAAGAGAAGTCGATCCAAAATGGAGAAGAGGAGTTTATGTCTCTGCAATTGTAACTGGTATAGCTTGGTATCATTACCAAAAAATGACAGTTTCATTTGCTTCAGGAGATTTTGATACTCCGTTAAGATATGTTGACTGGATATTAACAGTTCCACTTATGCTTGTTGAAGTAATTGCTGTAACATCAGTTGGAGCAGTAGCAGCAGCAAAATTCAAAAATTGGGGACTTGCAGCAGTTGTAATGATTGGTGCTGGTTATTATGGTGAAACAGCAAGTGCTGGTTCACAACAATATTGGATAGGATTTGTTGTCTCTATGGCTGCTTATGTTTACATTTTAAGAGCATTACAAGCAGAAGGTGGCGACTTAAAAGCTGCAGAATCAGAACAGTTTGAAAAAATTAAACAACTTATACTTGTTGGTTGGGTAATTTATCCTGTAGGTTATCTTGCACCTTTAGTAGGTGGGGATTTAGGAGACTTAAGAGAGTTACTATATACAATCGCTGACATGATTAATAAAATTGGTCTAGGTGTTTTAGTATTAGGTATGGCTCGAATAAAGTCAGGTGAAAAAGCTTAAAAAATTAATTTTAAAAGTTTCAATAGGCGGCTCAGCCGCCTATTGTTTTTTATGAGGTAATATTTAATATGGATTTAATCTCTTTCTTCAACACATTATTTGGTTTTTTTACTTTTATTTCTTGGCTTATTAGCCTCGTTTTACTAAATGCATTAATATTTGGGTTTAAATTACCTGAAGTGATTTCAGATCAACTCTATAACTATGCCACAAGTGTCGCAGTATTCTCAATGATTGGAAGTTTGATATATTCGGAAGTGGTTGGATTTATTCCATGTAAATTTTGCTGGTATCAAAGATACATAATGTATCCTTTAGCTATTTTTCTATTTATTGGATTGTTTAATTCTAAATTTATGAAGTTAGGATATTTTAGTTTTGTTGGGTTCTTTATTGGACTTTATCATATATATCTACAAAATGGTGGAGGATCCGGTGGTTCATGTGCTATTGACGTACCGTGTAACTTAAAGTATGTAAATATTTTCGGTTTTATAAGTATTCCCGTAATGGCTGCTAGTGGATTTTTAACAATATTTTTATCTCTTTTGTATTATGATTTATCAAGGAAAAAAATTAATGAATAAAAACTTTATCATAGGTGGAGCAATTGTATTAGTTGTTGGTTTAGCAGTTGCTATTGGTGTCAGCTTAGTAGATGAACCATTAGATGGTAATTTACCTGAAGGTGAAACAACTATATCTGGAGATGCATTACCTGAATATGCTGGTGAAAACGATATTAATATCTCAGCTGGGTTACAGGCTCCTTTATTTTCTGGACCAGATCAAAACTCTGAGATTATATCATTAGAAAAAAATGGTAAGTCCAAGATTTTACTATTTTTAGCTCACTGGTGTCCTCACTGCCAAGCAGAAGTACCAATTGTTCAAGAGTATATAGATACTTTCGGTCTTCCAGCAGATGTTGAGGTTATTGGTATTCTTACATCTATTGATAGATCTCGTGATAATTATCCTCCTCACGACTGGTTAGTTGAAGAAGGTTGGTCGGAAACTCAAATCTATGACTTGGATAGAGAAATTGGAACAGTATACGGTTTAAATGCATTTCCTTACTGGGTGACTTTAGATAAGGATTTAAAAGTTGTAAATAGAGTTACAGGAAAGTTAACACCTGATCAAATCACTGTATTGATTAATGTACTTATTAACCAGTAAATTCAGCTAAATAAACGAAACCAAATATTCCCATTCTGTAAATTTTAAAAGTTTTGAATGGATTAATAGTAAGATCATTTTCTGGTTGAGAATATTTATCCAATGATTTGTGTAAGAATTGATATTCTTTTAAATTAAGAGTCATAATTCCAATTAATAAAGTCACTATAAAAGTTCCAAAAAAGTGAATTAAAGTTAGAAATTTATTTTTTGGTCTTGTCATATCTAGCAAAATAAACTTTCCATCTGGTTTTAAAACTCTTCTAATTTCATCCAATGCTTTATTAGTATCATCAAGATTTCTCCAAACAAATGTACAAATTACGCTATCAAAAGAATTATCTTCAAAAGGTAAATACTCAGCTTTGCTTACTAGTTTTTTTTTAAATTTATTTAACTTAAGCATATTTTCATCTGGATCAACTGCAGTTACTTCAAATTCACTCATGAGATTAAATAATGCACCGGTTCCGCTTCCTAAATCTAATATTTTTTTGCCAATAATTAGATCAACTGCTTTTTTTCTCCAAACAGTGTCATAACCTAAGGTGAGAATTTTATTAATAAAGTCGTATGACTTATATATGTTTGAAAAATTAGCAGAGCTAGACAATTAAAGAATATAAGCTACTGTTAACAAAATTCCAGTTAAGAAATGTATTCCAATAGTTGAGACATTAACTAAAAGTAGTTCATATGGTACTTTTTGTCTGTCTGCATTAGGATTGTTCCACTTTACCATCCACTCATCAGCCATTTTGAAAGCTTTCCAAACTAAGAAAAGCGGAAGCAAAGCAATAAAAGCATATGGTGTACCAAAATCCGTAAAGAAGCTCAAAGATCCAATGATTGCTACTGAAATAAAAGCTTCAATCATAAATTGCTTATAAAGTTTAAGTGGTTTTTCAAGCTTCATCCACTCACCTTTTTCTGCTGTTCTTACAACCCAAGTATTTTTACCTACAGCAGCATCAGATGGTGCGTCTTGGAATTGATTAATCCAAACAATCAGCATAACGAGAATTGCTATTGGAACTGATGCAACTAAAGCTTCAACCCAATTCCATGAAGATAATACATTGTTATGTAGTGGAGCAGTCAAAACATAATGGGCACCCATTACCATAACCGGACCAAATCCTAGGGCAATAGCTATCTCTCCAAAGCCTTTATAGCCTAGTCTTATTGGATCTCCGGTATATCCAAGGGCTAGAAAAGTACCAAGAATTCCGGTCCATAAAATTGGAGTATTTCCAAACACAGCCCCGCTAATTTGAAGATTTAAATACAAACCAATTGCAATAGTTCCTGCAATACTTAAAAGAGCAGTTATTAAAACTTGACCAGGTGTCATAAGTCCAACCTGTATAACTCTACTGCCACCATTGAAAGGGCTAGCAACTTTGTTAATTTCATCTGCGTTTGAAGTATGGTCAAAGTAGTCATTTGAAGAGTTAGTAGCAATTTGAGCAAGTGAAGCACCAGCTAGAACAAGCCAAAACATTTTCCACGACCATGAAGTGGTTAATCCGGCTTCTTTAATGTCACTCCAAGCTACAGCAGCACCAATAAAAATTGGAGCAAAAGTTGCTGTCAGGAAAGGCGCTCTGATTGTTCTTAACCAAAGGCCAACTCTTTTTAATCCAAGTTTTAATGCCATTTTTAAAGCCGATGTTTTATTTGCAGGATATGTTTTCCACTCAAACTTTTCATCTTGATAAAAATTAACATATTTAATTGTTGTTGGTTTAATTCTGTAATAGCCAACAACATCATTCTTAATAAGAAATTCATCTTCCATAAATTCTTTAAAAGCTTCAGTAGTTTCAAGCACTAATTCATATGCACGCTTTTTTTCTTCTTCATCTTTAATTTTGTAGCACTCGCCATCGATTTGTAGTCCTTCTATACCTTCTTGTCCTTTTGGCCAAATAACAACGTGAACCCGAGGATTTAATCTAATCTGTTCTGCTTTTCTTGTAGGGTGGAAAGTGAAAAATACTAAATCTTCACCATCTCTGCTAAAAAATACTGAGGCTCCTGAGGAGTTTCCGCCAACACTAGTTGCAATAAACATTCTGTCAGCTGAATCTAAAACGTTTTCAATTTTTTTATCTAACAAATCAACCATACAAATAAGATAATATGCTTGTGAAATAATGCACAAACTAAGCTTTCAAAAAAATTTTTAATTTCAAACTTATATAAGATGAAAAAGTATGTTTAAAGTTTTTAAAACACCGGAATTTAAACAAGCTTTAGGTTTCTACGTTGAAAGCATAAAAGAAAATAAAAGAAATTTTACAATTTCAATGGTTTCAGCAACGGCTTGGGTTTTTTTAGTTATTATTCAGCCATATTTGATAAAAAGAATTATTGATGATGGAATAGTTTCTAAAAATAATAGCATTCTAGTAATTCTTATCTCGTTTATGGTTTTAGCTGGATACGTAAGGGCTATTTCAATAGGAACCAGAAGATACTATGGGATGCATGTTTCATATAATGTTGAAGCAGGAATTCGAAATAGAATTTTTACTCACATGCAAAAACTTGCTTTTAATTATCACGATAGAGTGCCTACTGGTG
The DNA here is from genome assembly GCA_024757885.1 of Apantesis nais. Taxonomy (NCBI): domain Eukaryota; kingdom Metazoa; phylum Arthropoda; class Insecta; order Lepidoptera; family Erebidae; genus Apantesis; species Apantesis nais. Next base: position 3,096 of record JANTPX010117519.1, on the reverse strand, counting down.
AATTAATGGCAAGAGCCTCAAGTGACGCTTCCCAGGTAAGATTAGCGTTTGCAATTGCCCCACTTGCAACAGCCAATATATTGTTATTAATTATCCTTAGTGTCACGTTATTAAGTCTAAGTCTTCCACTTGGTGGATTAGTTCTATTATCAATTCCAGCAGTACTATGGCTAGCTTCTAGTTTTTCATCAAAAGCAATGGGAGTTTCTTTAAAAGTTAAAGAAGCTGAAGCAAGAATGACAACAGAGGTTGAAGAACAGTTGGGTGGAATCCGAGTTGTTAAAGCGTTTGGTAACGAAGAACTTGCATCAGAAAAAGTTGATGGAGCAATTAATAATATCTACGAAACATCCTTGGAATATTTAAGACTAAGAACAAGATTTGTGCCTTTATTTGAACTAATTCCAATGTTCATCACATTATTTGTTCTTGTGCTTGGAGGATATTTATCAATAAATAATTTTGTTTCCCTTGGTGAATTTATTGCGTTTACTCAGTATGTAATCTTACTTGTTTGGCCCTTAAGAATAACAGCTTGGTTTTTGTCTGAGATCCCATCAAGTGTTGCAGCTGGAAACAGAATTTTGGAATTACTTAACGAAGTGCCATTGATAATAGATAGCCTAGAGACAAAAAGCCTACCAAAAGATGGAAATGGTAGCTTAAGTTTCAAAAATATTACTTTTAAATATGGAAATGACAAAATTTTTGATAATCTTTCTTTTGAAATTGAAGGTAAGAAAACAGTAGCCATTGTTGGAGCAACTGGTTCTGGTAAATCGACTTTAGCATACTTGTTGCCACGATTATATGAAGCTGAGTCTGGAAGTATTGAGATTGATGGTGTAGATATTACACAACTTAAACTTGATGAGTTGAGGAGTAATGTTAGTTTAGCTTTTGAAGAAAGTTTTCTTTTTTCCAATACAGCAAGAGAAAATATATCACTTGGTTCAGAGAAAGTTTCACAAAAGGAAGTTGAAACTGCTGCATTAATTGCCAGAGCGCATGAATTTATTTCACAACTTCCAGAATCATATGAAACTAAAGTTGGTGAGAGGGGATATGGTCTTTCTGGAGGTCAAAGGCAGAGAATTGCATTAGCAAGAGCAATTATCAGAAAACCACGAATTTTAATTTTAGATGATGCTTTGTCAGCTGTTGATGCCTCTACTGAAGAAGAAATTAGAAATGAGTTAAAAAGTGTAATGAATAATATGACTACTTTAATTATTACAAATCGAGTTCCTACAATTGAGCTTTGTGATGAGGTTGTGTTTTTAGAAGAGGGTAGAGTGAAAGCACAAGGTAGTCATTCGTACTTACTAGAAAAAGTGGAGAGCTATAGGTCTTTATTTCTAGAAAACCAATCTTCAGGTGTTCAATGAAGGATGTAACTTTTCTTAGATCTTTCAGATTGGTTCCTGAAATCAAAAAACCTTTTTTATGGAGTTCTTTAATTGCTCTAGTAGGAACTTTGATACGTATGATAGGTCCACAATTGATTTCTAGAGGAATTGATAATGGTGTTTTGAAATCGGATTATAATTATCTGCTAATTCAAAGTGGGTACTATTTTTTAACTTTAGTTGCACTTTATTTTGTAGCAAGCAAAGCTTTGCTTTCTATAGGTTTAGTTGGTGAACTTTACGTTAAAAATATTAGGTCAAAACTTTTTAAACATTTATCCTCATTAGACATAAATTATTTTGAGAAAAATAAAACTGGTGTTCTAGTTGCAAGAATGACTTCTGATATGCAAAGTTTAAATGAGTTTGCAAGAGAAGGAGCAAGTAGCATTCTTACTTCTCTACTTACCATATTTGGAGCAACTATCGCTGTCTTTTTAGTTGATGTTAGATTGTCTCTTTTGTCATTTTTGATTCTACCTTTACTTGGGATAGCAACAAAAATATTTAGAAAACATGCTGATAAGGCTTACTGGTCAGTTCGAGAATGGATTGGCCAAGTTCTCTCTACATTACAAGAAGGTATATCAGGCGTAAGAATTATTCAGGCATATGCAGATGAAAATGCCCAACTAAGTAAGTTCAAAAAAGTAAATAACGAACATCTAAAAGCAAATATGCAATCTGCTAAAAATATAGCTATCTATTTCCCATTTTTAGAAATCACTAGAGTAACATCCATTGCTGTAGTCATTTGGTTTGCGGCTAAAAGAATATCTGAAGGAAGTTTGACTGTTGGTGAATTGGTTGCTTTACTCTTTTACTTAAATTACTTTTTTGATCCTTTAATCCAACTCTCGTTTAACTATGATTTATTGCGTTCTGCAGGTTCATCTATGAGGAAAGTATTTTCAATACTTGATGAATCCCCAGTACTAAGTAAAACTGGAACTATTTCACCAGCAATGACAACAGATAATGTTATAGAGTTTAGAAATGTAGAGTTTTCATATGGAAGGGAGAAAGTACTACACGACATAAATTTTAAAATTAATAGAGGAGAAAAAATTGCTATTGTTGGGGAAACTGGGGCAGGTAAAAGCACAATAGCTAAATTAATTTTACGTTTCTATCTACCAACAACTGGACAAGTATTGTACTACAGCGAACCTTCATCAACGGTTTCTCAAACTTGGGCAAGAAAAACTATCGCATATGTTCCACAAGAAAGTTTTTTGTTCAGAGGTTCAATTAAAGATAATCTAATATATTCAAATCCAAAAAAAATAGAAATAGAAAACGAACTAACAGCAATAGGAGTTCTTGACTGGTTTAATAGATACGAAGATGGTTTACTTCATGATGTTGGTGAACGTGGTGGAAATGTTTCTGCAGGAGAAAGGCAGTTTATTGCTTTGTTAAGAGCAGTCTTAGCTAAGAGAGAAATAATAGTCTTTGATGAAGCTACTGCAAATTTAGATATGGAAACTGACAATTCGATTTTGGAAGCAACAGAAAAGATTTTATTAAATCAAACTTCAATAGTTATTGCTCATAGGCTTGAAACTGTTTTGAATGCAGAAAAAATACTAGTAATGGAAAATGGAAAGCTACTTGGATTTGATAATCACAAAAATTTACTAAGCGAAAATGAAACTTATAGAGAGCTTTTTTCTGCTTGGGACTT
>JANTPX010116418.1:0-10699 GCA_024757885.1 Apantesis nais | reverse complement strand
ATAAGTTAGATATGCATGCTAGTAACTTCCATTGTGATAAAAAGTAACATATTGTATAACTCGGTCAATATGCTCCTTATGTAAGTACTAATTCTGATTACGTCTAATGGGAAAACTACAGTAAATGTAAGAAATAGTTTACTAGAAGAACAGAACACAGAAAGAACATCTAAGCAGGCGCGTAGGAAAAATTGAGAAGGTAAGAAAACAAAAGAACGAAAAAATATAGGTTAAAAAAGCTATTGTCAGTGGTTTTGGATACGTTCTATTTTAACAACGTCTATAAAAATGTATTTTATTTTCCATTGATTTTGCTGTAGGGTTTTTGTCTGTTGATAAATGAACTGTTTCTTTAATATTATCGTCATCAACCTGTCGCAGGCCACTGCTGGACGTAGGCCTCTCCCATTGCACGCCACTAAATATTATATGAGCGTTAAATGGACGATGATTGGTCCTGAGTTGACACAAGACAACAGGGTCGTGAATTATTTGTTTCAATGTTATATTGATTGATATATATATTCAATGTGATATTGCAACTGCTATCAATCATTTAAATTATTAAAATTTTCAATTAACTTTACCCGCTAACGGTTGCTAACGGGTGGTTTTTTATATTTTTATATTGGATGTAATTTTTAGTTTTTATCAATTGATTGTTGCTTTGTGTATTTCGCCAATTGATTAATGACCATTAGGTTCAGCCAGTTCACCGTGAGTAACGCTTGCAAACAGTTCAAATTATTGTGAGAGTCATGGTTCAGTTTTCCAAAATAAGTCCATTTAACGGTTGACATAGTTCGAGGCAGCTATCAGAAAACCATCGATCATTTTCCATTATGTAAGTGTTAGTTAACGATACAAAAAAGCCATACAACGTACTGTTGTTGATGAGAAACTAAATGATGTTGATGACTGAAATTCGTCACAATACAGCAATCGCAATGTTGTTTGTACTGGTCCACTGTGGAGCAGATTTTGAGCAAAGATATCAGCTTATGTGCTTACACAATCGGGCTTGTTTGTGTAATAGTTATAACGCGTGATTATTGTACACGCTGTACGTTCAGTAATTAGATCGAAACAATATCCTGCATTATCCTTGTTTTTAACTTAAAATGTTATTTAGTGATGAATAAACAAAACAAACAAAACTTCTTCAACACAAGACTTGGGAACTTGTGCAAAGTGTAAAGAGCCTAAAGCCTTTGTTGAAACGCCCCTTTCTTCATTAGAAGCTACTGTTTGGTGTGCTTTATGGACGAAGCTGAAGCTAGCCGACGTATTATATGGAACGCCCCTCAAAATGAGATTTTTTTAATCAACAAAGAGAGCAAACGGGGCAGGTGGAAATGTTGGCGCATTTTTCATTAAAGAACATGCCTGAATGTTACTCTCGTGTTTTCTGTTAGATATTATAAAACGATGATTTTTTGTTCCACAAACAGTTACTAGTAATGTGTTTACTGATCGGCTCAACTTGCAAATGGCGCGATACCATCAATTTATTCGTGTAGAGCGCAATTTCACGTCTGAATTTGCCTGCCCTACAATTATATCAAACTCACTTGCGTTAGCTGTGACGTCCATATTCATAAAATCATACTTAAACAATAATCTTCTAAATAAAACTTCCATCAATGTCACATATATTATATTTTGTATCTTGTTGTATTAGGTAATAAAACAACTGAATAGTAACTTGTTATACAATAAGCCTACTATCGTATTTCGCTAAGCAGTGAGTTGCGTGGGTCTATTTTTGGTAATTACCAGAAAAACAATGCGTTGTATGATTGCCCTCTGGGTGGAAGTGCCCTCCTTATACTACAGATTACAACAAATTGGTGTAAGCTTTCGCAATGGATTACCATTGCAGCTCACTAGGAAGACATTGATGATTCTCATTGTCACGCACTTTACTTTATAAAACTGGTCACTAAACGAATAAAACACTCATTTAAACATTGATTCGGGAAGTAAAATAAACACTACATTTCTATAAATATATAAAAATACGTTCAGTCGTCGACGCACCACCTATCAGCTCAAGTTTACTAAATGATATTAATCACTGTTCCTATTATAATAAAGATTAATATTTGTGCTCGCTTTTTCCGACATCGGCACGTGAGACCGACTAATTAGTGAAGATTGCAAACAGTTTCGACAGACACCACTTGCCACACGTGCCTGTGTAATTGGTCTACATTGCACATGCAATTTACTTGTTGGTAAGTATGATAGCTACCAGACTATGCGCCACCAGGCGCAGGTCAACCTAACAAAGTTGCATCAAAAAGCAATTCATAGCAGATACCGAACTGTTGAATTTTGCCGCTGTGCCAATCGCTAAAACACCGCAATGCAGGCAACCCTCAAATGAGCTAAATGAAGTTTTGTCACTTCTTTCAACTCAATATGCATATAACGTGTATAGCATGAGCGTCGTTCTATACAACATTTAATCATTTTAGCAAAAAGTATTTGCTAACCATGGGATTAATCAACTACGTACCTAATACTATCGATACTTATTTCTTTCTTAGCTCATAGAGAGATTTTACTGAACCGATAGTGTACGACCTACGGTGACACAGCTGCACTTCTGCGTGCTAAATATTCGTCAGGAGTTCTAAACAACTAGTTAGTAAAGGCTATCAGTCTCATCACCGAGAAAGTTTGCGTGCGAATATCAAGCAGTACTGTAATAATACGATATCGATGGCGCATAGCCTGGAATAAACTAGGTGGCTATTACTGGTGGCCCACATTACTCGTTTACGTTGAAAACCATTGTGTCCATGGGCACAGCATTTAGTTTGTATATCGTAATATTATAATTGAACCTTAAAACTTCGTATCTTTGTGAATCTCTGTGGGATTTTAACTTCTCAAACGATTAGATAATCCCTGTCTAAAATTTGTATCATAAAATATCCACTATGGCAGCCTCAAAAGTGTTAACATTATCAAGAGAATATACCAAGAGAATCCATTAAGTTTCGGCAGATTATCCAAGCAATGATCCCATGGTGATTTTCGTCAGAGTAACGGTAGTCTGACATTCGACACCGTTCCAACTAAACTAAAGTACTGTCTACGGCAACATCGTAAAGCGGGCACATGACGTGACACTTGTCCTCTGGCCCATTAGAGCGCGCATACACGCACACGTTCACCGAGCAAGAAATAATTTCAGACTGTCGTTCATCTCATTACCTTACACTTCCCGTCATTAGATGCGCCTACTTATATCTTGATATGCTTTGGTTCAACAGTACACCAGCTACACTTACACGGTAAGGTAAGCGGATAAATAATTATAAATCACTTTACAGTTTCTAATGTTCCGAAGTCATTTCGCAAATTGTGTTTTCTGCTTCGTTCAGTGAGCTTATTAACCTAAACATAATGAACGAATTGTTGTTCCATCTGTTGACCTTTTGTTGTAATAGCTTCATTTAATCTCGCCAACAGCGTCGTGTGGCGGCCATAAGTATCAGGCTCTTAATAACATTCATTGCTGTAACGATCTTGGTGTCAAGGTGAACAATATTCGACCAGTCCTATGACGAACAATGCACCTATAACGATAAAAAATGTTTTTGTACAGTGTAGCAACAGACGCCGCTTTACCTGCACTCAGATGGCTGTAGCGTTTTAAATAAATACAAACAAGAACGAACAAGAATTTGTATGGAGACCAGACTAGAAAGCAATGTTCAATGACGACGCCTAAAGAATACATTTCAATGTATTTAGCACCATTAACCTCCTGACACGCCATCCGCATGTATTAACTACGATAACTTTTGGAACCTGTTTCGGTCCAGTCTGTATGTAAAATGAACCTAACGTGGACATTGTTGAGATAAATAACTGCTAAATTATATTCATAAACATCTCAATCTACATACGGTGCGTGTTTGTGACCTTTGTACTCCAATTTTGTTTGTTCTGCAGCAAGTGAACGGCCGACTCGCCAAATAGAAGTTTGTTTACGATAGAACATCTTGTTATTGACATAGATATGATTTGCGTAGTTATTACCGATGATTTGCACATTTCGTGTCAGTCTGCTAACTGATTCCCCTGACCACTAAACACGGTCGAGCTATACAACAATAACCGGGTGATAATATCGTCTAAAAGAAACTAAGTTTTGTATAATCGATGTTTTTTTGTCGAAGTAGATTCAGGTAGACAGCATTATTATTTATGTCTACACCCCACTTGATTATAGATTTTATTAACTAACCTCATGGCAACAATATATAAACGTATTCATCTGCATTTTGAAAAATATTCATGATTTTCAGATCAATGCTAAACGATTTTCCTAGATTAAATTACTGTTAAAAAACTTGTTTTAATGTCTGTACGTCTTCAAAACACATTCAAACACAACACAGGATCTATTTTCATTAATAGATAACGATATATTACACTAACTATTAAAATTATTTTTATTGCTACCCATTCTATTTTGCAACTAGTATTCTCTGTAGTTGTTAAATGTTGGTGGTTCAGCGAGTTACCTTAATGTGGTTTCTTTAACAACATTTAATAGCTTACATTGTGCAAGTTGAAATCACAATATATAATGTATGTGTGAAGTCGTTAACATAAAAGTGTCGCCAGATGAGATAGTGCGCTATTGTGCGGTGTGCACCGAGCGCATGAGCCGACGCGGACGGCACGCCGAGCCGCGGTACAGTTGTAACGGGATCAGCGCCGCCCGGCCCCGATACGCGGCGTGCGCCTTTCGTACCGCCTCGGATCTCGCTCACTACTGTACTTGAACGTTGCCGGCCCGCCTTTGTCTCGCACACCAGCCGTGTTTGTTCCAACTCAGTAACACACCCGCAAAATGAAAGGTCAACCACACAATGGAATCCCAGTGGCCCTCGTAGGCGTTCGTATCTGTCATGTCTTTCCACTATATTTTCATTTTAATAATGTTTTCAGTAATGTAACCGATTTTTAGATTCCATGCCGTTCATTTTTGGGTCGGGTCTTGCAAAACGAAACGAAAAAAACGAAAAAGTTTAAAACATTTCTTACTAAACATTTTTCTAGGCTTGGTTTTCAAATTTGTTCAGAACCGTATTAATTGTTACTAGTAGACAATATAATCTAGGTTAGGGTTATATTTTCTCCAAATATTTCACTTCGCTTCCAGACTTTTCTGTTCTGCAGTGGGTCTTATCTCTAGTCAAACACCACCAAAACACAAGGATTCTGTTGTTAGGATAACGGTTGGAATGTTTACATAGCAGTCTATGTTTTAGAAATATCTGTAGTGTCGGCCTCTGTACTTTCTTAAAGGAAACTTGAACAATGATGAAAATAATAGATAATATTTACGATTGGCTGGCCACGTGCTCTATTGGAGCTGGACTGTGCACGTGCAGTGTGCTGGAACGTTCACACAAGACCGCTTCAGCGAGAGCGCATACCTGGCCATCAGTCGACCGCTTTGTCAGCAGATACAGTATCGAGATGTGTGCAGTACTTCATTATCATAACTAAGATCTAAACGATGTTACCGCTCGTCCACAGTCCACTGGATTGTAATGGTCACCAAAAAGAACAGGGCGAAAAGACTGGATTTTTATTTTCAGATTATCTATTAACGTCTTTATACATCGACGAGTATATTAGTGTTCTATCACTAGACATAAAAATTATGACGCGAATGATCGTAGTACTCCTTTTAAATTCATGATGCAGCGAGTTGCTACTAGCTCAATAGTAACCTCGACAACAGTAAATTGGGTGGCACGAGCCATCGCTTCTTGGTACTTATTCTTCCTGGCTTTATTGTAATTCATTGTCTGCTCTGCTCTTGCGCACACTAGTTGGAATAAATTCTTCGTTTTATTACAAAAGTTTCTTTATGTATATGTAATATATAAGATTGATTTTAGCATAAACTGTCATCAAATATGACTTAGGGAAATTATATACTATTCTAAATTCAACGATGACGTTATGATTTTACCAACTATTAAATTAGGAAGTCCTAATCGCTATTGACTAGTTGTTATAGTGGACCGTTACTCTTATTATATTTCCTTTTTCCTACTCTATTTCAGTACGGTATTACATCGTCGAGTCGCACGTACCGTTTCTGCAATGGTACGTGCTATAGAAATTTGTGTGAAATATTAAGGTATGACGTTCTTTCTATTGAACTCTTGCCAAATCATTGAGTTTAATATTTACTTTGACAGATTAAAGAAATGAAAAACAAAATTGAACGGTTGACAGTAGCAGGAAACTGACACTATAGCTATATTATGTTTATTTATATACTTTAATAATAACTACGAAAAGTTATGTCACCTCAGCAACAATTGAATAGCCGAGTGTGTGGATACACGCGACGTGATGTCATCACAATTATAGTTATTTAGATTAACATAAAATCACCAATCATCTTTACAATGAAGTGTTTGTTGTGAGTAGGTCGCACTAGTTGTACAAGCAAATGGAGTACTACGTTCGAGGCTTTACACGCGAGTGAAGGTTTTTAGACTTATATGAATGTTGGTGCGCATGCGTGTCGTTGCACAATTCTATATACTTTAATAGATAGTCGGGTTGCGGTGGAGGCTTACCGCGCCTGCGCCGGCGCACTGACATGAACGTTCTCGCTCTACATACTAGATGTCCGCGCTTCCTGCCTCTCGGCTCACTCCGTCTTGTCTACCTATCTTTTTTAATCGTACAACATTTGTTTCGACAACTGTTACACAACATGAATAAATGACAATGACGATTAAGGTTGATTTACTATATAATCTGTAGCGTCTTCGATGCCACGCATTTTAGACACACTAGTGAATCTATTTAATTCTGCGACATAGCTCTGCTGTCGGAAACTGCGTCAAACTCATGAATTTTTAATATTGTTTTGCCAAACATTATAATCTCGTATTTTCACATGCGTTAGACACATTTCTGTTATATACGCACCTTAAAACATCGTTGCTTATACATATGTTGTTCATGATCAACGACTCGATTTATTTTTAAACTATCTAACTGATGACGTTTTGTTTTCAATACATGCATCGATATTACAATGAATTGAAATCTTTATAGATGTGTTTTGATAATAGTTATGAATCGATGCCATTGTGAAGAAACTTGTGTTATACTTGTGTGAATTTTATCCAATTAGTTATCGACATCGTGTTCACGTTACAAAGAAGTGAATTGAAAGATAAATAGATTCGTTATTAAGGGTAGAATTAAACATAATTACAGTTGCGGGCTTGCTTTTGCGTCGCAACAACAGACGAAGTCGTCAATAACGCTGATTTTATCGTTTTTCTCAAGCGATTTAAGTATTGCTTTCGTTGTCTCGTTAAGATAAAATTTAAAACAAGAGGATTAACTTGAACTCGCGCATTGTGTGCACGCCGTGTAAATAGTATCAGATTAAAACCTATTTTGGCTTCGGTTAATCGAATTACCCGGGAATTCAACAAATCCGTGGCACCGCCGAGCTTAAATAGTTGGTTTTGAAATATTGGATTGTAAGTCACCCGTGACGCTTGATCAGTTACGCTCCGAATAGATTTGGTATTTTCTCGTGACCAGCTGCTCTCTTCTGTGACTAAATGTCTTCCGAATCAAATTACCGATAACGTTCTTAAATGGAGAGAACTTAGTGCGTAAAACGAAAAAGCCTTTCGAAATATTTAAAGTAACCATTTATAAAATACGAATTATTTCATTAAGTCTGTAAAAATGTACACTTTAAATGGGTCAGCTTGCCAAGTACTTTTTCATTTTGTTAACCTTTGAAAAAATGTTCTCCACTGATAGCTTTATCTGTCACAACAGTAAGTAGGCAGTGTTCCGCTTTTGTCATTTAATTGCAAAAAGGTTAGGTATATTAGAAGGAATAAACTTCTAAGTAATTTTGCTACAAAATTTTCTTTCTTTACTCGAGCAGTATAGATAGGTTTAAAGAGTTATTTATTCAGCTACTGCTGCTATCGTATCGATGCAAATTATCTCTGTTTGCGCAAACGTTCGCGATTGACGTATAAGCGTAACCCCTGAAAACGGTTACGTTAATCCTGACAGAACGAGTTCCTGCCCAACTTTCGAGTCAAGAGACTCCGAGTGCAGTAAAATATTTAAATTCGCCAATCCCGGGTCGGGTTAAAGAACGAGTGTCTTTGTTATCCCCTGAAAGTCATAGATGTTTATGTGCTGGCAGCGAAAATATATTGAAATTGTTGAAACTTTTATTTGGAAAGAGATAATATGATTGTTTATATTGTTACTGCCTAATAGATAAGGGGTACATTCAGGCAAAATAATTCATAAAATTTTGATCAGCTTTTGGACACTAGATCCATGTATTTCAATGGATTTCATCCTTCTGGTAAATAATAGCTTCTGTTGGAAACAAACATCGTGACTGGTTGACCCGAGAGCGCGACAGCGACGTAGCAGCGCTCCTAGGGTACCCCAAGGGGGGTGATGCGGGAAGTGCGGGCGGGCACCGACTAGTGAAAGTACGCCGGAGAACAATCACAATAACAACGGTAACGATGCAGCGTGCATTGGAACAAACACTGACAATATGACAACACACCAATATTTACCTAACGTTGCCACACTGACCATGTTCATTTAATTAATATTCATAATTAATTGGGGAAGAATAATCGTATGCCTGTGTATGTATAAATGTACATGTGTGCTCAAACTGAGGTCTCTTTGTTCACAGTTCCAACAATTATATTTACGTACATGTATATAAATTAATGGTCATATAAGTGTGTAACGGATACATCCTTATAATATGACACACACCCAGATACCTTAAAACCTAATTGTATTATTGGCACGTATCATATAATAGCTAATTTAACGACAGTGTAAAGTACACTCGTTAGAAGTAACGACGTAGCAACAAGGATAGAAGTATTGAGTGTAAGTGCTATTGACACAGATGTGGTGGAGACCAGTCCGCACATGTGGTGTCAGGGTGGGTAGCGGCACCGTGGTGTGTCACTATTGTGTCGAACCGGCCCGTTCCTATTTGCACTTGACACACTATTACACTTTGTACACACGCACTATAAATTGGTACCTATTTGTCATGATATGCACTCTTACCGTTTACTGTAAAATAACTAAAGCAGTTAGTTTATATTGATAATGACCACTGCACCTGGAACAAGGAATTGAACTGTGATGTATGGAATTAAGGATCACGTAGTACGTGTAAAGTCGCATTATATGTGTGTGAGATTAATTAAATGTTAATGAAAATTTATATGTTATAATGGGCAAACCAACGGGTTAATTGATGGTAAGTGACTACAGCCGCCTTTTGAGTTTGGGTTCCGGCAACTTTACTCCCCAGGTGAAAAGTAAAGAAAAAGAATTGCTGAACACCAATGCGAGGCCTTGGCGGTGTCATTCCTCACGGTGGCACCATTGTGCCCAAGAATGGCTCTCCCACGGAATATGTGAGAAACTATTAAAATAATAGTGATCATTATGATTGTGATCTTTTTGATAATAACCCATTTTGATCTTTGCAGCCCTTATAAATTTTATGATTTCAAAAGATCGTACAAAAAGGCAACCAGATAAAATGTATTCTTTACCTGAGTATAATTTGTGCTTATAAAAGAGAGCTTGCTAAAAAAATCCTAGGTAAATATTGTTCTGTGAAGCGTCTGCACTCACGAAAAAATATCACGTTCCGCGTGACGTCAGAGCCATTAGTTCGAAAAGTTGTGCTACTGGAACGCCGCATAAATAAGTTGTTTTAAATAATTACTTATATTATTGTATTTTATAAGTGAAATTGTACCTCGATTATTAATTATTTTACTTTAAGTAAAGACTATATTTTTATGATATAATTACAAATGATTTTTAGACATGAGATTTTTTTGATTTTAATTCCAAGTTTTAATTTCAAATCAATACCTACACAAGTGCCCGGGATAAGTGTCTGGACAGACGGACAGACAGCCTTAAAGAGATTCCGTTGTTTTCCTTATGTTCTTGAGCGAATTCGGGGGCAAAGCTAGTAGTCTATAAAAATGTATAAAATAATGTTCTCAAATGAGGTCAAAATTGAATGAATGAAATATTCAAATTCGAGTCTAAATTAATCGAGGTCACCGGTAGGGTCATGTGACTGCAGCGACTTATTGTTTATTCAATGTTCATGTGTTTGCAACCGGAGTCGTAAAGAAGTACGTTAAATAAAATATTATATTAACGGCTCTGTACTGTTCCATTTTAATCCACAGCTATACTGTGAATAATTTAACATATTATATGTTATTATTAACACAACTAGTTATAACTAACAGTAAAACGTATGTGGGGAATGGCCTTTTCATGCACTACGGAGTTGGCCCAAAATTAGGTTCTATCCAACGAATACTCCTGTATTTCTTTATTTATTTTGAGTATCGTGTTTTTTCCACGTTATTTTTAGGTTGTAGGTACAAAATTGCAGACATGAACTATTCTTTTGGAAATGAAAACCTAGAACATTTGCCAAAAATGCAAAGCAGGCGAGAATGTCAGTCAGGGCAATAGAGATCACACTATATATCGGAGCAGATATGTATAATTTTTCCGTAAATTATTTATTAAATTTAACGGGTGATGACATCTTACTTTTGTTTAATTTTGT